>JAKGSA010000874.1:0-42408 GCA_033558755.1 Philaethria dido
ATATAATAATTCCTTCGAGTGGTTAATTATCTATGTTTCTAAATTAAAAAAAATGCCTCATACATTTACTGTTTTAATAATAAAAAAAAACCAATAAAATTTAAATAATCCAAAAAAGAACATGATTGTATTGCAATATGTTTATCACTAAAAAAAAATGTAAAAGCTCCAGACTTTGGAATACATATATATAGAAACCGCACTTGAGAAGATCATAGCCTAAAGCTCAACTATTATTTAGATTTGTCTTTGAGCTTTCTGAATATAAAAGCCAATATTTCCATTTTAGACAAATTGAAATATGATTTTATATTCCATGACTTTAAAAGCTTATTCTAGATATAGGTGTTACGTTTGTTATATTGGCTTATCGAAAAATAAGTCTCACGCTTTATCCCTCATAGTATGGTAGGCAGACTAGTGTTAAGAAACCAAATTCCGCCTGAAATCAAGACATTTCGTGCTCAGTAGCGGAACTTAACGCCGCGCTTTGGTTAATAGGTTTTTTCGAAAATGTAAGTACAGAGTTAAGTAGAAAATAAAATAATAGGATAATTAGTTTCAACGATTTTTGCACATTCTAATGATTTTTTTTACTAAAAAAATGATTTTTTTTGTAAAAAAAATATACGTAATTTTTTTTACAACACATATGTATTCAAACTACGACCAATAGTATAAATCTACCTGAGATAATTACTGCAGTGTTCCAATTGTTGAATTTCCTAATATGTATGTTATGTTATAATAATTTAAATGGAGATTGTAGAGAGAGATAAAATACTTTTTACTGAAGTAAAACACCTCATAAACATCATAATCATAATGATGCCTACATATATAAAGCCTACGAATGTGCATGACTTTTTGAAACGTTTTTGTGAATTCCCATTGACCACGCAAAACCGCGGGTAGCAGCTAGTAGATACTTTTTTTTAAACTTCACGCTGTATCCCGCATAGAGCAGTGTAGGCAGAGGCAACCAGAGAACCTAGTGTTAAGATATTCTGTTCTCATAAGCTTTCCGTTTCCCACTTTGCTGAGTGGCGGAAATCAACGCCGCGCTTTGCCTTGTTACTGGGGCGAAGAAAGGAAAATACTAAATATTATTTAATATTTTAATTTTTTGGAGTGGGAATCGAACCCATGACCTCTGCCACGACAGGCCTGTAGATACTTATTCAATTTAATTTATTATTATCATTTGCATTACAGTCCATTAACTGGCGTCAACTCGGTCCTTAATTTTAAATTAATGGACCTGAAATTTGCTTCATTTTGGTTTGTTTATTGTTTTCATCTTCTAACTTACCAAAGTTTGACCACAGATATTTCAGTTTCAACGCAGCGCATTAAATTTTGTTCGTAATGCCTATATGTTAGGTTAATTTCATAGTAGTTACTTTCTAAAGTACTTCATTTTTTTTTACCCGACTGTGAAAAAAGGGTTATGTTTATCGTACATATCATGTATGTTTGTAATATTCTTTATTATCTCATATTTTTCGAAAATCTGGACAGATTCAAATAATTAAGGTTTCGTTAGATAGGTATTTATAATCCAAGTGTCTTTAGATATGTGACGTCACACTTCATTCAATATAGCGCCCTCTAGAGGTAATTACGTCATGAATAAAAACAAGAACATCTTTAATGGGTACTGTGTGGGCTATCGAATGAAAGGGCTTAATTAGCACATTTCAAATATATAACATATATCTAGCTTATATTGCCTACTTTACATATATTTGCTTTCCAAAAATGAAAAAAGTTCTAGAATGTATCGTATGGGCCTAGATTTGTTATGCAGTCGGATCTTTTATTATTTATAAATTGGATTGAATTAAATATTTCACCTAAACAAAATATCTAAAAAAAAAATTATCACGCCTTATCATTTACATAGCAGGGTAATCGGAGGAACTTATTGTCAAGAGGCTACGTTCGTCGCTTCCTGTCCGAATTTGAAATATTGTGCGCAGTGGCAGAACTCAACGCCGCGCTTCATCTTATCAGAGCAGATAAATGCAAATAATTTATATTATATATAATCATTCTCCCCAATGGGAATCGAACCTAAGACTAACTGTGCTTATTGTCAGACTGTCTCACTGTGCCACGATGGCCTCATGAAATTTCTATTTGTTCCTAATAAAATTTGTTAACGACACCATTAAAACTTTATATTGCTTTAAGGGATATATTACATATATCAAGTTCTTTTCATTTCAATATTCCTAATATATAAATAAACTTTTAACAACAAAGAAAACTTCAATTAAAATTAACTAAAATGTAAAATTATTACGAATAACTCAGAAACGACTCGTCAGATCTCAACTAAACTAAAATTAGAGCACATCAAAATCACGCTTCAATTCAAATCTGCCGCTATTCGACAGAAAGTGGGGAACGGAGTGTTTTAACACTAGGTTCCCTATGCATACCCTGTTATATGCGGGATACAGCGTGAAACTATGTATGTATGTATCAAAAACACTAGTTATCATATAAAAAAGAATCCTCAAAATTTGTTCATCCAGTAAAAATGTATGCGATAAAACAAATAAAAAATTAATCCTCCGCCTCCTTTATTTAAAGTCGGTCAAAATCACAAAATCGATTGCAATCGAACCATAACGTTAAACACAAAATAAGTTATTTTCTCATTGACAAATACAAGCAAAACCTAGTTCCGCTTCAGCGGTAACAATCACATATAAAGTCAAGGCTACGAGTAACAGAGGGTCATCCAGTATTGACTGCAAGTAACAATTGATAGAAGGTTGTACATTTTATTAAAAATACTTCTTGGTTGTATTTTATTTGTTTACTTTTATGGATAACGGTTGGCAAATGAGCAGAAGGACCACCTGATGGTAAGTGGCTACCTTCGCCCATGGACATCTACAACACCAGAGATGTTGTAGATGCGTTGCCGAACTAGAGGATGCAGATGGAAGGGGGGTACAATGTAGTAGGTCGCTATTGAAACCACCACATTTTGGGGAAAGGGGAAAACCTGGTTTACATGCCATCGAACCGGAACACATTATTAGATATTTTGCGGTTCGTCTTTGACATGATAGTGGTCGTGAGCCAGACGAAGGACGAACATCCTACCACCTAACTACTGGGATACCCGCCTCTCACGGGACGCTAACCAGCGGCGGAGGGGAATTGTCTTCTAACCCCGTCCCCTCACAGAGAAATAGAGATTTATAAAAAGAAGCCGAGAGAACGGAATGTCAAGACACTTAATTCTAGATATTGCGTGCTTCGAGATGTTACGTGTTGACTGGCGGAACTCGATTCACTATATTTTATCTTTAAGCCCTCCAAAATAACTAGGTAGGTTAGGTTAGAGAGCAAGTCACGTCATTTTTCGGTCATTTACGTATTTTATGTGATTAAATAGTATTTTTACAATTCAAAATAATAATCAAAATTATTTTTATTTAAATTTTTACTTTATTTTACTTTTTAAGCGTCAGTTATCACTAAAATGTCAGTATTGTCAGTGCTATACGTGTTCGGAAAAGAGTTCTGTCGAGAAGATCAGTAAAAGAACTCAACAGTTAATTTATTAATATACTTTAACGTTTGCTTGCGTTACTGATTGACTGGCAGACAACATACAGGCAAAACTATTGGCCATAGAAAGATGAAGTTTAGCATGTAGGCTTCTAGATTAATATTGGAGAGTACTATTATAGGAATTACAGGAAATTCCTACGAAAACGGGGAAAAAGAAGAAATGTTTTTTATGCGCACAAAGTCACAGGATAGAGCTAGTTTTATATAAAACAAAATAGGTATAGAGAAAATATTTTGGACATGTTAAGGTTGAGTGATAAAAGAATGGTATAATGTAAGAGGAAATGTGAGACCACAGTCAACCTTCAATACAGTGTTCATGATACTAAAAGGAAAGTCACGTAAAAACCCATGTATTTCACAACCGCATTGAATTCTGATAATTTAAACCGCATTTGGACATAAAAACCTATCCAATAAGAAAAAATATTTTGAATTTATAAGTCAAATTTTTTAACGCCTTTTAACGCCTGTCGTGGCGCAGAGGCACAAGCGTGCGACTGTAAACGCGACAGGTTGTGGGTTCGATTCCCACTCCAGGAAATGTAAAATGTAGTGTTTTCATTTCTTGGGTTTGGTAACAAGGCAAAGCACGGCGTTGAGTTCCGCCGCTCAACACGCAATGCCTTAATTCGGCGGAAAGTGGGGAACGGAATTGTTGTAAGAGAACGAAGTGTCTTAACACTAGGTTCTTAGGTTCCCTCTGTCTACCCTGCTATACGCGGGTTACAGCGTGAAGTTAAAAAAAAAAAGAATATTTTTTAGCTTCACGCTTTATCTCGCATGCTAGGATTGCAGTGGTCAAACGTCCATATAACACGATTCCTGTCAGCTTACCTTTTGTAAATTATAATATTTATTTTTTTATAACAGGTCGAAAAAAATGGGGTGAGAATATAAAAAAAGCATTCTCAACAGAAACGTAAGTGCTAAATAAGATCACCAGGAAAATCTGGAAATGAGATGGCATAACAACAAGCTCAACAAAACCTAACATCCTATACCGTTATCCAGGTCGAATTCATATACCGGCTTACCATTATAAATTTTCACCTCTCACCACTGTAGGGTAGACAGTTTTTCTTCTTATTTTAGAATATACATACATAGCTTCACGCTTTATCCCGCATATACCAGGTTAGGCAGAGGGAACTTAGTGTCTTAACACTAAGTTCCCTCTGCCTAACCTGTCTTAACACTCCGTTTCCCACTTTCCGCCGAATTGAGTGCTGAGTGGCGGAACTGAACGCCGCGCTTTGCCTTGTTACCAAACCCAGGAAATGAAAGTAATAAACTTACATTTCCTCGAGTGGAAGGGAACGCCACGACAGGCGTTTAGAATATAATAGGTATTTATACATCTTTTTCAAGTCTGTAGTATGTTATTGTTGCTAGTGGCCTCTACTGCGTCAACGGCAACATTTATAATGGATAAGAAATAAATTAAATAATGTAAATAGGATTGTAATGATGCCAACAAAGGAAATTTCTGTCGAAATATGGTGTACGTTTTATTGTTTAAAATTTTAAATTATATTCAGAAAATCCAAAATATTATATATTAGAATCACTAAATTGATAAGATGAATAGTGGATAACGCATATTAAGTGTCGTATCACTAGAGTTTCAATCGCTTCTTAGAAAAATTCAAAGTACAAGAAGAATAAGATAAGAAATTTATTTTAAAAATAAACTACATCAGTTTTTCAAAAAATGCGGAAAAAATAACGAGAAGTCAATTTCAAAAATATTTATTTTTTTAGTTTCGATATTAGAAAGTACTAATTTTAAGAAGGTACTTACGATACTAAACAAAATCTTCAAAATGAAAAAGAATTGAATCTGTGAGTGCAGAAACAACGTAAGTCCGGATTTTACCAATTTTGCAAGAGGGAGAAAAACAACACGCATCTTGCCTTTCTAAGCTAGTTTAAATCGAAAGACTTTTTACATTTTCTGTGACTTACGTTGTTTCTGCACTCACCGATTCAATTGCTTTAAATCATTTTTTTCTTTATCTATTTCATTAGACGCTTTCACGCAAAATACGTATATATTATGTCCTTATAATAAAACTATTAACTACAATATAACCAATTCATGAGGCCAGTCGTGACTCGACAGGTCGGGAGTTCGATTCCCACTCCAGGCAATGAAGATATTAAAGATTTATAATAATTAATATTTAGTAGTGTCTTTTCCCCGCTCTGGTATCAAGGCAGAGAGTTCCGCCACTCAGCTCGCAATGCCTCAATTCGGCGGAAAGTGAAAGAACGTGTCGAGTGTCTTAACACTAGGTTCTCAGGTTCCCTCTGCCTATTTTACACTATAATGATGTCAATGTGTGAAATTAAATGCTGTTTACACTCACCCGGGAGCTTATAATATTTATTGTAAAATTATATTTGAAAAGAGCAACTGTTGAGTTTCTTGCCGGCTCTTGTCAGCAGAACTGCCTTACGAGCCGGTGGTAGCTTCCGTCAGGACTGACACGACTGACGCGTTTGTAAATTGACGATTCGAAAGTGCTTGTAACAGCCTATTTGAATAAATAATATTTTTATTTGATTTGATCTACTATGTATGGGATATAGAGTGAAGTAAAAAAATCAATTCATAAAATCGAACCTAAGACCTCCTACAAATTACATTAAGATACAAAGAAAATATAAAAAATGTCAAACGTCTCTCTAACGACATACATACATACATTGTAAGCCGGAAAGGAAAACCGGAAATACTGTCACAAAGAGTCATACATTACAAGTATAAGAGTATTTTATTTCACGAATGCTCCGAATATGGACCCGATTTACTCTAAGCTGAATAAATATGTATATATAAAGTTGATAGGATTGTACGTTGGTTGTTCACAAGGTAAATTTTATTTTGTTTTTGTCTTTAATAAATATATTACGTCCATTATTAAAAATACGTAATTATAAGTACACCTGTCGTGGCGCAGTAAACGCGACAGGTTGTGGGTACGACTGCCACTCCAGAAAATGTAAAATTTAGTATTTTCATTTCTTGAGTTTGGTAAAAAAGGCAAAGCGCGGCGTTGAGTTCCGCCACTCAACACGCAATGCCTCAATTCGGCGGAAAGTGGGGAACGAAGTGTAGGTTTCCTCTGTCTACCCTGCTATACGCAGGATACAGCGCGAAGTTATGTATGTATGTATAAGTTAACCACAGACATACCATACAAACCATAAAAAATAAGGATGTCATGAAACTAAGGACGTGTCATTGTCATGAAACTAAGTTTATGTCATGAAAATGGGGCTATGACACGTAAATATGGTTATATCATGAAAATGAGTTTCTCATGAAATAAAAAGTGACATTTTCCGAGTGGAATCTTATAAAACATCCTTCCGAAGCAGTCTCATCTGACTGCATTGTGCTTAATGCTGGCGTCCTGAAAGAATAATTAAATACTAGCTGTTTAGTAGCTTTTCGTTAGAATTTCGAATATTTCTCTCTTAGTGCTCCCCTACACTCTTCTACAAGGAGGCTTAATGCGAAATCTCAGACTTTAATGGCCACTAGTTTCGCTTATACGTTGTCTGTCAGTCACTCAGTAACGCATTCATTTTATACATATAGATATTTATTTTTATTTTTTTTTATAGCAGGGTAGACAGAGGGAACCTGAGAACCTAGTATTAAGACACTCCGTTATCTTACAACAATTCTGTTCCCCACTTTCCGCCGAATTGAGGCATTGCGTGCTGAGTGGCGGAACTCAACGCTACGCTTTGCCTTATTGTCAAACCCAGGAAATGTAAATACTAACATATCCTGGAATGGGAATCGAACCCACAACCTGTCGCGTTTACAATCGCACGCTTGTGCCTCTGCGCCACGACAGGCGTTAATATTACTCTATAAATATGTTAAAATTATTCTATAAAGGAATAATTATATAACACAAACCACGATTAAATAATTCTATACGATTGTTTAATGGGGTTTTATGAAAAAAACCTCCATTAAAGTAATAATTGTTTAGTGACGTTCTCAAGACTGTAATTTATTTCATATGAATGCATCTTATAAGTGCATATGAAGAATACATTGTAATTATTGATAGAGGTAATATAAGAAATTAAACTTTTTGTTCGAATTGAATATAAAATCTAAAGTGATTATATGTTATCTCAATAAGTCCTTTTTCTTGTTTAACTTTATACAACGGTTTATTACTCGTTTTTTTTTTTTTTTTTTATGGATAACTGATGGCAAACGAGCAGAAGGACCACCTGATGGTAAGTGGTTACCTTCGCCCATGAACATCTACAACACCAGAGGCGTTGTAGATGCGTTGCCAACCTAGAGGATACAGATGGAAGGGGAGGACAATGTAGTAGTCCGCTATCGGAACCACTTTGGGGAAAGGATGGGTGGGATAGGGGAAAACCTGGCTTACATGCCATCGAACCGGAACACATCATAAGATATTTGGCGGTTCGTCTTTGACATGATAGTGGTCGCGAGCCAGACGGAGGACGAACCTCCTACCACCAAACAACTACTATCTACTCAAATAATAAATAAAATAAAAAACCTTTTATTTCTTGCTAAATGTACAAATTTACGATTAAATGATATTATAAAAGTTAAGAAATTAATAAAGAAATTTTTATTGATAGTTTTTGAGTATAATTACGCAAGAACCCCTCTCAATGGAAGGTGAAGGCCTCCTCCAGAGATGACCATTTTTGTCTGTCTTCTGCTACTCTTATCCAGTCAGTACCTGCCACTTTATATTACTCAAATAAAAACACATTAATTAAAAACGAAATTAAAAAACAAACAAGCTTATGATTTGTTCTACATATCAAGGTTGTCAATCGCTGCTTAACGCCTGGATTTGAAACATTGCATGGCGGTAGCAGAACTCAACGCTACGCTTTGTCTTAACACGGCTAAAAAATGAAAACAAATTTTATATTATAATTTCCCGAGTGGGGGACCGAACCCGTAACCCATCGCGTTTACAGTCAAACACTGTCCAACTACGCCATGATGGTTATCGTATCTTAAAAACTAGACAAGTGTGCAATTTTTTGGAGAAAATGTGAGGGAAGAAGGGAGTCAAACGGCGGTGTAAGATTTTCTTACATAGAGATAGATACAAATGAATTTGATAAAAGCAGGCTCAATTAATCAAATCATATTGATTATAGAGGCTGTGACACTGCACCACGATGCCCTCCAATTATTATTTTTTTTTACGCTGTATCCCGCATATAGCAGGGTAGGCAGAGGGAACCAGAGAACCTAGTGTTAAGACACTCTATTCTCTTTCAACAATTCCGTTTCCCACTTTCCGCCGAATTGAGGCATTGCGTGTTGAGTGGCGGAACTCAACGCCGCACTTTGCCTTGTTACCAAACCCAAGAAATGAAAATACTAAATTTACAGTCGCACGCTTGTACCTCTGTGCCACGACAGGCCCTCTAAATATTAAGATCAAAATACTTTCATATTTACTCAAACTCATCTTAAAATGCACTAAGAAGTAATATTATTTTGAACGACTCGGAAACTACTCGTCCAGTCCTAATTAAACTTAAATGGCACTACATCAAAAATATTTACTATCATATAAAAAAAGATTAATCAAAAATAGTTTACCCAGTTTTTACATAAATAAATACAATCGATTTGAGAACTTCCTCCTTATTTGAAGTCGGTTGAAAAACAAATTCGTTTAACTAATCTACCACTAACCTAATTAGCTTGCCGTTGCTTTCTGAATATTCATCTTATGCTGATCTAAGACTGAGTTTACATCATTTATTAAGTATTTAAAGAGAATTAATCTTTGGCATACATTTCCAAAGCTTTATTTTTTCATATTTTTTTATAAAATATAAATAAAAAAAACTAGAGGGGATTGTGGCGCAGTGGAACAGCGTTTGACTGACTGACTTTACTACAGATTCAATTTCCATTCAGGCTAATGACAAACATAAAACGCAGCGTTAAGTTCCGCCTTACGAAACGCAATGCTTCTAATTCAGGCGGTAAAGTCGGGAAGTTAAGAAGAAATTTTAAGAAACTGTAACATTTCTCTGCCTACCCTACTATATGAGATAAAACGAGAAGCTGTAAAAAATGGCTTTATCGGCTTAATTTCAGCAATAGGTAAACATTTGTTTTTTTAACTTCACGCTATATCCCGCATATAGCAGGGTAGGCAGAAGGAATCTGAGAACCTAGTGTTAAGACACTCCGTTCTCTTACAACAAATCCGTTCCCCACTTTCCGCCAAATTGAGGCATTGCGTGTTGAGTGGCGGAACTCAACGCCGCGGTTTGCCTTGTTACCAAACCCAGAAAATGAAAATACTACATTTAGGTAAACATAATCCATCTTAATATTTGTAGACGATTTCATGATATTGACACGAAATCCAAAGCTATGTCAAGTACTATTAAAGGTAATAGAGAAATTCTGGACGTGGACGGTAGGAATGAGGATGAAACCTAGTAAATACCTATGTTGAAAAGGCTAAGTACCAAATACATCTCATACGTTTCGGGACTTGTGAATTGCGATCAAAGAGTTTCTACAATTTAAATTATGTTTTAAGTTTCTTGGTGAAAATAGATCACAAAAGGTCCCAAAGCGCTTGGACGATTTTCTTGAGGCGCCGATTCCAGTTCCGCTGCATTCAATTTCTTATATGTTTTCTAAAAATGTTTTTCGTGTCCTAAGTATATGTTTAACACTTCAAAGTATGCACGCAATGCCTCAATTCGGCGGAAAGTGGGGAACGGCTTAGTGTCCAGAAAATGAAAATTTCCATGGCCTGGAGTGGGAATGGAACCCATAACCTGTCGCGTTTACAGTTACCAAACCCAGGAAAATTAAAATACTAAACTTTTACATTTCCTGGAGTGGGAATCGAACCCACAACCTGTCACGTTTACAGCCGCACGCTTGTGCCTCTGCGCCACGACAGGCGTTGGTGTATTTTGTTTGTTGGCTTGAGATAGATCGTGAAGCAAAAGTAAATAATATTGCTGATATTTCAATGCTAGAGATTTCAAAATTAATACAATAAAAGTATGATGAAACATTTTCCTAACTTTTGTTCACTAAAAAACTAAATACATTTATACTGTTTAAAAAAGCTGTAACCTATTATTAAAGACTTAGCTTATTGTTTTTTGTTTCACGGCCAATTAATTTTAATTAATATTATAATTTGGTAGTACTTTTTTGACATAATTAAATTACTTTAATTCATTGTTTTTTGTTTTAACCGACTTCAAAAAGGAGTAGGCCCTATATTAATTTTTTTTTTTTTGTGTTACCGCATAACTTCTTTACTGGGTAACCCAATTGTAATGATACTTTTTTATATGATAGCTAATTGTTTTTATATGGTATTTAAATTTAGTTAAGATCTGACGACGTTTTTGAGTTATTCGTAATTATTTAACTTTTTATAGCGTTTTGTTTGAGGTGGGTTTTACATTTTTTTTTTTGGCAAAATCTTAATTATCACTGCACTTACGTTGAATTAAAGTTGTCCGTTTTTTCTTTGCTCGCCATCTTCTCGTATTACCTGTAACAAAAGTGTTCAAGTTTAAAATAATATATAGGTACGTTACTTCTGTACTTCTGTTCATATTTTAATAGTCAATAAACGCGATTGGTTGTTGGTACAATTTTGATTTCCCCGCTCTGGTGAGAAGGGAAAGCGCGGCGTTAAGTTCCGCCACTCAGCACGCAATTTATTTATTTATTATATGCAATGGCTCAATTGCGCAAAGTGGGGAACGGAAATGTTAAAGAGAACGGAGTGTCTTAACACTAGGTTCTCAGGTTCCCTCTGCCTAACCTGCTATGTGCGGGATACAACGTGAAGTTTAATAATTTTTGCAAGCGAAACCGTGGGATACAGCTAATATGGTATATACACAAGTAACAAAGGAATAAAATAAATTGGTAATCTCAATAAAATTTCTCAACACTCTTCTATTTGCTTAAAGAAAAACTCAACGCAATTCGACCTTGTACAGTACTTGATAAAAACTAAATCGAGATCAGTACCAGTAGCAGATACTTCAACATCTATAGATATATTGAGTAATTGTTTTATCTTAAAAACCCATTATGGCGCAGTGGGACATCTGATTTTAAACACGATTGGTTGTGGGTTCGATTCCCACTCTAGGGATTTTTTTTTGGCTCAGTGACGGAACTCAACGCCGCGCTTTGCCTTGTTACCACAGCGACGAAATGAAAATACTAAGCCCAATTGTGAAGATTCTTTTGTTATATGATAGCCAATTCTTTTGATGTGGTCCCATTTAAATTTAGTTAAAATGTGACAAGTCGTTTTTGAGTTATTCGTAATTATTTAACTTTTTATAGCGTTTTGTTTGAGGTTGATTTTCCATTTTTTGTCAAAATCTTAATTCTTAACTTCATTTAATATCTTTACGCCTGTCGTGGCGCAGAGATATAAGCGTGCGACTGTAAATGCAACAGGTTGTGGGTTCGATCCCCACTCCAGGAAATGTAAAATTTAGTATTTTCATTTCTTGGGTTTGGTAACAAGGCAAAGCGCAGCGTTGAGTTCCGCCAATCAACACGCAATGCCTCAAATCGGCGGAAAGTGGGGAACGGAATTGTTGAAAGTGAATGGAGTGTCTTAACACTAGGTTCTCTGGTTCCCTCTGCCTACCCTGCCATATGCGGGTTACAGCGTGAAGTTAAAAAAAAAATGTATATTCAATGTAAACTTGTACTTTAGAGCTTAAGTAAATAATATAAAAGTAAATAATATAAATTACTATAATAAATACAAAAAGACTGTTATGTATACGGAAACATAGATACTTCAGTTAGTGCATATAAACTTAGACGTACATTTACGGAAGAGGATCTTAGTTACCTCGTAGAGTTATATATTACTTTTAATAGATATATTAATCAACTTAATCATCATAAATTCAAACAATAAATTTCATCGTGGCGTAGTGGGAGAACGTCTTACTATAAACGCGATTAGTTGTGAGTTCGATTCCCACTCGGTGTAATTGTTATATTTAAATTATTTTCAAGGTATTCACAAGGCAAAGCGCGGCGTTGAGTACCGCAACTCAGCACGCAATGCCTCAATTCGGCGGAAAGTAGGGAACGGAATTGTTGTAACGGAGTGTCTTAACACTAGGTTCTCAGGTTCCCTCTGCCTACCTTGCTAGATGCGCGATACAGCGTGAAGTTAAAATATATATATATATATATATATATTTTCATTTTCCCTTGAGTTGAGCTTGGGCTTTTTGCTACTCAGCACATAATGCCTTTAATTTGGGCAGAAAGAATGCAGAGTGCTTTGACACTAGGTTGTCACTGACCACTCTGCTATGCGCGGAAATATATAATATACTTAGAAAAATAGGCGTAGCGGGATTCGAATCTTTTCCTCTTGAAAGCCTTTCAAATCGCTTAAGGTTGAACTAACTCTTTTAAAAATACAAGTATCCCTGTTGACGCGTTAACAACGCGTTGTCTTTAGTAATGTATATTAATGACAATAATGTCACTTTGTATAAACATCGACGCTAAACCATGCTAGTGTGTGTAACATATATTTTATTAAATTAATATATTTTTTAAGCATTATTTAAAAAAAATATTTGTATTCTGCACTCCTTATCTATATAAACTATAAGTGTGCCAAGTTTCATGCTCCTCCGTCCGCGTAATTTTCGTAAAAAGGGATCCAAAGTATTTGCTTCACGTTTTTATATATAGATTATAATAATTACTTTAATCAATCGACTTTTTATTGTAAAAAGCTTTTTTAAATACACAAAAAATATGGAAAATGCTATTTGTAGACGATTGCAAATTAAAAACTTCTTACAAACATTAATTTTATTTAGTTGTTTGCTTTATATTGATAGTTAATAATATAAATTGCTTAAATTATAAAATGAAATAAATATTTATTGAACTCACGCCTGTCGTGCCGCAAAAGCACAAGCGTGCGACTGTAAACACGACAGGTTGTGGGTTCAATTCCCGCTGTAGGAAATGGAATTATTCATTTCCTGGGTTTGGTAACGAGGCAAAGCGCGACGTTGAGTTCCGCCACTTAGTCAGCAATACCTCAAATCGGTGGAAAGTGGGGAACGGAGTGTCTTAACACTAGGTTCTCTCTGCCTACCCAGTTATATGTGGGATACAGCGTGAAGTAATTAATTTCCCATTTAGAAATAATTGGCCGGTGTCAAAGGCTTTATTTTTACTGGTCTATAGCTTATTTGTTCATGACATTATGATGAAACATATTATAAGGTTACACACAATATTTGTGGGTTCTACTCCCTAAACGACTTTTTTATTTTTTTTATTTATTTATTTATTTTAGTTTCACGCTATATCCCGCACATAGCAGAGTAGGCAGAGGGAACCAGAGAACCTAGTGTAAAGACATTCCGTTCTGTTTTAACATTTCGGCGGAATTCAACGCCGCGGTATGCCTTGTAAATGAGGAGCGAGGTAATGAAAATACTAAATATTATTTTAATATTTTCATTTGTCCTGTTTGCAGTCACACGCTTGTGCCTATGCGCCACGACAGGCTTCTTAAAAAACCTTAAAATTCAAGAAAAAGAAAAAATAAAATCAATTTAAACTAGGCTTCCAAAAACGCATAAGTACGTCTTATTTCAACAAGCAAGTACAATTATTTTTCCAATCTTACTAACAATATTGACCTTTTTGTACTAAATCAATTATTTAAGAGTGCTTTAAAAAGTCCAGTTGATTGAAGAATTATTTATCAACTTCACGGCTTATTCTTCTACCATTCTGATTAGAGAGAGCATAGTGTTAAGACACTCTGATCGCCGCTTTGTGTCGTAATTCTAGACATAGAGTGCTAAGTGGCGGAACTCAACACCGTTCCCCTAGTGCAAATCGAACCCACAATTATTATATCAGAATTATTTATTGAGAATATATATTAATTGAGGATGATGTAGAGGTGTAAGGCAAAGCACGGTGTTGAGTTCCGCCACTAAGCACGCAATGCCTCAATTTGGTGGAAAGTGGGGCACGGAGTGTCTTAACACTAGGTTCCCTCTATCTACCCTGCTATATGCGGGATACAGAGTGAAGCTATGTATGTACGCATGTAGAGGTTTAACTTGTAGAACATACAAAACAATAAAAAAATTGTTTTGAAAACCCTTTTAGTTATTAATATTTTAAATTTTATATGTATTTAAGGGAAATAACGTACCTATATTTAATATGAATATGCTAAGGATGTAAAAATTATAAAAATACATACTCGTAGTTAATCATTTGAATTACATAATTTCATGCGGGATTTTTTCCAATACATTGTATTAAATAATATAACTGTCTTCTTCTTCTACCCCTTATCCCATTATTTGGGGTCGGGTCTCCTTACTCTTCTGCGCCAAGACGTGCGGTCCTGGGTTGTCGGTTCAGGCAACCCCTCTTGTTTTAAGTCTCTAGCGATAGTGGACCACCAGGTCAAAGGCGGGCGGCCTCTACTTCTTTTTGATTCCGGTATATTTAAAGCCAAATTCACGATGTAGTCTTTCTCCCTTCTTTTAATATGTCCATACCATCTTAAGCGGTTTTCTTTTAACTTATCCCTTATAGGGGCGACTTTAAAGGTGCCGCGTATATTAAATAATATAACTGAACTTTTTAAAAAAACAACTTTACGCATTTCTTTGTGAAACAGGGTAGTCAAAGAGATCAGAGAACATACTATTAAGACACTCCGTTCTCCATTTTCTACCCAAGTTTCTCAAATCTCAAATACAAATGAAAAAGAAATTTGGAAAGAAAACAAGATTATTTTGTCATGTATAAATAACTGTAAAAAGTTACGTGTCGTGAATTCATATTTTTCTAATTTTCATACAGACTAATTTAACTAATTTGCATACAAATACTAATATAATATATCCATAAAAAAAAAAAAAAAAAAATATTTATTATGTAAAGTTTTTTAGCACTCCATCGTCATTCACGGTCGATATAACTAAACAGATTATTGAACTGCATTTCGAGTACATTTACCTATACTTTTGTATCAACTTCGTTCATACTTCTTTATTTGCAATTTTCTTATAACTAAAACTTAAAAAAAAATAATAAATTACAATGAAAAAGTATACATACATACATAGCATCACGCTGTATCCCGCTTATAGCAGGGTAGGCAGAGGGAACCTAGTGTTAAGACACTCCGTTCCACACTTTCCGCCGAATTGAGGCATAAATAATGTGTTTTGGAAATAAATATTCGGCGGAAAGTGGGAACGGAATTGTTATAGGACAACAGAGTGTCTTAACACTAGGTTCTCGGGTTCCCTCTGCCTACCCTGCCATATGCGGGATACAGATGCGGATAAAATATCTAATATTTTTATCTTAGGTTAGGTTTTTTGATTTACTACTCCAGTAACAGCATTTAATTCCACAAATTCTGAAAATAATCTAAATATGATAATTCCCACGGATAGCAATCGAACTTACAACCTATCGTATTTACAGTTATGCTGTATCCCACTGAGCAACGACGGCCTCAGAAATCTTATTTCATAACTAATCTATTATAACGCATATTTTATAATTCTCTTATAATTGTTATAATGATTATTGTAATACGTAATATTTTTTATTATTTTCAATTAAAATAAACAATTGTAACAATTGAGAAGCAATTATGACTATAATTTTGCGCTTATATACCTTTATGGTATAAATGGGTATAAATATTAATAAACCTAGATAGGTGGGATTTATTAATAACGCCTGTCGTGGCTTAGAAGCACAGACGTGCGACTGTAAACGCGACAGGTTATGGGTTCGATTCCCAATTCAGGAAATGGAAATTTTCATTTCCTGGGTAACAAGACAAAGCGCGGCGTTGAGTTCCGCCACTCAGCACGCAATGCCTCAATTCGGCGGAAAGTGGGGAACGGAGTGTCTTAACTGGGTTCCCTCTGCCTACCCTGCTATATGCGGGATACAGCGTGAAGTTAAAAAAAAAGATATCAAAAAATGTACATGATTCTGTTACAATAATGTACTATAAAACATAATTTTAGCAAAGAAATGAAAATCATCTTTAAATAAAATACCAAAAAAAAGTAAAATTGTTACGAATAACTCAAAAACTACTAGTCATATAGATGTTAACAGAAACAGCTATGACATATATGAAAATAATCCAAACTACACAAACAAACATAAACATAAAAAATACAGTTGAATTGAGAACCTCCTCCTTTTTAAATCAGTTTAAAGTAAAAAAAAAAAAACATATTTTTTTAGCTTCACACTGTATCCCGCGTATAGCAGGGTAGGCAGAGGGAACCTGAGGACCTAGTGTTAAGGCACTCCTTTCCCCGCTTTCCGCTGAATTGAGTAGTAAAGTAAGAACTCAAAGCCGCGAACAATAATAATTATTAAAAAATATTTTGAGGATACATAAAAAAAATTATAAAGACGCCGTCAAACTCAGTGCTTTATGAGAAACACTACACGTGGTGTAGGTTGAATACCCACTTGACAGAATATTTGCAGCTTTACCCTAAGCATAGCAGGCTTGTTAGAGAGAACCTAGTTTTAGGTCACTCCGTTCTCCACTTTCCGGTTCAATTCAAATCTTGCCTTATCAGAGTTGAAAAATAAAACCTAAAAAAATATGATCATTACCCAGCTGAGAATCGAACCCACAGCCAATTGCGTTCACAGTCAGTTGCTATCGCGTTCACACTACGCCACGGTGGTCTTAAGCAAGAATATATAATTTCTTTATGTTGGTTCTTCAAAGTGCCGACTCAATGATATACAGCAGGAAAGGAAAAACATACTGACAAGGCTTATTCCGCTAAAACGCGATATATGTGCAGATAAAAATAAAAACATACTTAAATGACGTGTTTACGATTTGCCTCTACATATTAACATATTGTTATTATAATTAAAAATTCAAAAAAAAAATTACTGACTTCAACTGAACTCAAATAAAATGCACTAAAAGGAACATTGTTACGAATATCTTAAAAACTAATTGTACATCCCAACTAAGTTTAAACGGGACCACATCTAAAGTACTAGCTATAATTTAAAAAAAAATCATCAAAATTGAAATAACGATCCCACTCCAGGAATTTTTTTTTCATTTCCTGGGTTTGGTAACTCAGCACGCAATGTCTCAATTCGGTGGAACGTAGAGAACCGAGTGTCTTAACACTAGGTTCTCTCTACCTACCCTGCTATTTATTATTTCCTGGTTTTGGTAAGGCAAAGCGCGGCGTTGAGTTCCGCCACTCAGCACGTAACGCCTCAATTCGGCGGAAAGTGGGGAACGGAATATCCTAACACTAGGTTCTCAGGTTCCCTCTATCCGCGGTCTATCCTGTAACCCGCATATAGCAGGGTAGACAGGGAACCCAGTGTTAAGACACTTCGCTCCTCAGTTTCCGCTACTCAGCACGCAATGCCTCAATCTAATAATAATTCTCTATATACAATAGAAAAGAACTAATTTTATTAAAGAAATTCCTAAGCCAAGATAGACGTACGACGTACGTAACGTTTTCATACTCGTATATTACAACATACCTACATGAACCTTGGCATTTACAATGATATGCTTACTTTTATGCAATTTTTATAATATTGGCATTGAATGAATTTTAAAAAGTTATATAAATCCGTTCCACATATTTAGTTAAGAACTTTTTTAACCGACTTCTAAAATAGAGGGTATCAATTCGACTGTTTGTTTATGTGTGATACTGCATAACTTTTTACTGTATCCAATTTGGATGATTCTTTTTTTAATTGATAGTGTTTCTGAAGTCATATTGGAATAGATGTGACAAGTAGTTTTTGAGTTATTTGTAATAATTTTACTTTTTAATACAATTTATTTTAAAATGGTTTTCTTTTTTGTTAAAATTTCATTCATTCGATTTTTACTTAGAGACAAAAGCAAATAATATATTAACTTCTGTCTCCCACATGTCGATATATGGATAATGAGGCATAGCTCAGTCAGTTAGTCTTTTATATCTGGTTAAACGTGAATCATAAGTTCAAATTCCACTCGTAGGTTGGTTCCGGCATTTACAATATATATATATATATAAAAAAATGGACAATTAAGGTCATTATGGCACAGTGGAATGTGTGCACGCATAGTTACGATACAAATTATATTTTAATTATTTCTTTTTTTCATTTAACCGCTGTGGTAAAAGCGTAATGTTTAATGTTTAAAGACACTGAGTGTTGCGCCACTCAATACTAAATTAAGAAGAAACTGGAGAATACAGTGTCTCAACACTAGGTTCTTTTGCTATTTGAGAAATACTATCTAATTATCTGCCCAAAATAATAAAGAAATAGCAGTTTCAAAATCAAAATATTCTTTATTCAAATAGGCTATGACAGGTACTTTTAAATAGTCAATTTATGATGTCAGTCTTGTCAGTCCTAACGGAAGCTATTACCGGCTCGGAAGATAGTTCTACTGAGATGAGATAGAAACTCAACAGTTGCTCTTTTCAAATATAATTTTACAATAAATTAGTCGCCCAAGCCAGCGTCAATAGCATTTAATTCCACACATTAACATCTGTATAATATTCTTGGACAGAATAATATACTTTTCTTAATAATATGTTTTTGATAGTGACTTTCCAGCATAGAGTAGTCAGAGAGAACGTAGTGTCAAGACCCTCAGTTTCCCAATATCCGTCAAAAATCAACATTGCCTGTTAAATGGCGGTACTCAACGCCGCTGGCAAAAAAAATGTTGCGGTTAAACGACAAAATAGCGAGCTACCAATACCGAGGAGATACATATATACATAACTTCACGCTGCATCCCGCATATAGCATGGTAGGCTGAGGGAAACTAGTGTTAAGACACTCCGTTCCCCACTTTCCGCCGAATTGAGACAATGCGTGCTGAGTGGCGGAACTCAACGCCGCGCTTTACCTTGTTACCAAACTTTTACATTAAATGAAAATACTAAACTTTTACATTTCCTGGAGTGGAAATCGAACCCACAACTTGTCACGTTTACAGTCGCACGCTTGTGCCTCTGCGCCACAATTGGCGACCGAGGACAGACGGCAGTAATAGAGTATGCTTGTTTAAGAGTCAAAACGCAATCGAAACGGACACAAGGTTAGATGAATGAATGCTAGGATTGTATAATGTGACGTTTTTGCAAATTAACATTGATTAATTTTGTAATTATTGTTAAGTTGGCACTGTTTTTTTTAGTTTTACAAGAGAAATAAATAAATTATTTATTTATTTATTTTTCTTGTAACTTTTTCCCTTATAGTCAGAAAAACGCTCTTTATTGCAGTTAACAATCCAAAAAAAAAAAACAAAATATTTAAGTATTTCGCGTCTAGTGTCAAAACAATCCGTTCTCCACTATCCGCTTAAATTTTATACATTGCATGCTAAATGGCGGAATTAAACGCCATGCTTGGTTTTACCAGAGTGAAATGAAAATAAATTAATACGATCATTCCACGGAGTGGGAATCGAATCCCCAACCAATCGCGTTTATAACATGACTGTTTCTTTTTAGCTTCACGTTGTATCCACAAAGCAGGGTAGTTAGAGGAAACCTGAGGACCTAGTGTGAAGACACTCCGTTCTACTAGGATTTCCGTTCCCCATTTTGTGATTTTTTACGACATTTGTTCATTCGTCAAGCTAGAAACAAGATATTCCATTCACTTTCCGCCCGAATTGAAGGAACTGCCAAATAGGTAACGCAACTGAACGCCGCGCTTTATCGTACCAGAGCAAACGAAAAAAAAAATTAAATATAATTATTCTAAAGAGTGGAAATCGAACCCACAACCGATCAAACTAAACGTTTACTACCAGTCAGCTTCCAAGTCCTCTAATATAAGATTTTTAAAATCGCAAACGTTAAGATACCTACTAAAGTATGGATTATTATTGCTATCTGGTAAAGATAAACGTCACTGATAAGAAAATGCAAGAGAGATCTGTCACTTTGTAATCTTGATATTATGTAATGCAAATTGTATAAAAAATAAGTATAAGAATTAAATCGGTGAGTGCAGAAATAACGTAATTCCTGATTTTCAAATTTTGCGGGAGGGAGAAAAACAACACGCATCTTGCCTTTCTAAGCTAGTTTAAATGTATTAGGAATTTTTGCATTTTTGTGACTTACGATGTTTCTGCACTCACCGATTTAATTATAATAAGGCCTTGAAGTTAGAGGCCTTCTTGCAGTAGGACAGAGTGTCTGTTGGTTGGTTGTGGGTTCGATTCTCGCAGAAGGATATTATATATTTAAATTATTTTAATTTTTCGTTTATGGTAGGAACTGAAATTTAATAAAACGATTTATTCCATCTAGGTTACTTGTGCGTAATCTAAATCAATAATAAATAAATTATGAACAATTCTTTATAATTTTTATTTTTTTTAGCTTTACTGTCCCGCATAGCGGGATACTCAGAAAGAACCTAGTGTCACAAAAATCGGACCTTTTTTTGTCCCTCATTAGAGACATTGTGTGTAGAGCGGCGGAATTAAACGCAGCGCTTTTCCTCACACTCACTTTTCACAGCAGAAAAAATAAGATAAAAAAATAAAATCTATCACCCCTCGGTTAAGAATTGAACTTACAATCAATGTATTCATTGTCCCACTGTACCATAATGGCCTCAACATTAAAAGATAAACAAAAAACAAATTTACTTAAAAAGTATTAAAGAACTTATATAGTTACTTAGTACAAAATATTTCAACGGTCTAGTACTCGTAATATCGCAAGACCTTGAAGGCGTCGGTCGTGCATTCGAGTCCAATTGAATTTATTTTTAATTTCACACATTTCTTGTTTCTACAACAGGTTGGGATAACTTTGTATTGAGACAGTCGTCCATTGTTGATAGGTAGCGGAACTAAACGCCGCGCTTTGTACCAGTTTGGACAAAAGAAAATATTTTTGTTTACAAACACTTTTCTTCGTCACTGATTTTATGTTAAGATATTTGAATTATATATTACCTAAGCTAATGCCTTATATTTATACAAAGCATTATAGCGCAATGGCAGCGTTTGAGTTTTAAAGCGATTGGTTGTGGGTTCGATTCCCACTTGAAGAGAATAATTATATTTTTCATTTTTCCTCTCTGGAAGAAAAGGCGCTAAGTCCACCATTTAACATGCATTGTTTAGAATTCGGGAGAAAGCGATGAACGGAGTGTCTCGCCACTAGATTCTCTCTGACTACTGCTATGCGGGTTAAAATTTTTTTTTTGTTAAGTATATACATATATCTTTAAAGCTCTATATATGAGTAAACCAAATACACTTTAAGTGGATGTTGATATATTTTTCTTCAATAAAAGTTGTCTTTGTTGCTTGAGCATTCTCAAAGTTAAGAAATAACGTATATACAAAAATTATATTATTACATATATGCAAAGCATAGATAATAAAGAAGAAGCTAGTATTCTAGAATCTAGTGCTTTCCGTTCACTGTTCTCCCGGATTTCGCGATATTTTGTGTTAAGTGGCAGAGATCGACGCTGTGCTTTGTTTTAAAAGAGCGGATAAATGAATATTTTCATTTTTTTGAATATACATCGAACCCGCAACCATTATTATATTTATAGTCATATGCTTTCTTACTACGTTACTCTAATCGACTCCAAAAAAAGAGAAAATCCTCATAACATAACTTCTTACTTTGGTTCTTCCAACCAATTTTAATGATTCCTTTTTTTATGTGATAGCTAGTACTCCTTATCTGGTCTTATTTAAGCTTAGTGACTAATAGTTTTTGAGTTATTCGTAATAATTTTACTATTTAAAGCATTTTCTTTGAAGTTAGTTATCTTTTTTTGTTAAAATTAAGAAATATATACAAAAATTACCAAATATTATCTGACATGAACATTAACATTTCTGTTTAACGAAATTTTAAGCAATTCCGATTGTGCCATAGTAATGATTAATACCCGGAAATAATTTTTGAACCTTCATACAGACCTCCCAGTGGCCTAGAGCGCTTGACTTATCGCAACCATTTTCCTACTTATAAAATTATGTGGCCACCTCAAGGCTTTTATTGTTAGTGTCAATAGCCTTTATTAATAATGTATACATTAATAATATAACCTTTTATAGTTTCACGCTGTATCCCGTACATAGCAGGATAGGCAGAGGGAACCCAAGAATTTAGTGCTAAGACACTCCGTTCTATTAGTACTTCCGTTCCCCACTTTCCGCCGAATTGAGGCATTGCATGCTGAGTGGTGGAACTTAACGCCGCGTTTTACTTTGTTAACAGAGCGAGAAAATGTAGATATTTAATATTAATTATTAACGCCTGTCGTGGCGCAGAGGCACAAGCGTGCGATTGTAAACGCGACAGGTTGTGGGTTCGATTCCCACTCCAAGAGATATTAGTCTTTTCATTTCCTGGGTTTGGTAAAAAGGCAAAGTGCGGCGTTGAGTTCCGCTACTCAGCACGCAATGCCTCGATTCGGCGGAAAGTGGAGAACAGAATTGTTGCAAGAGAACGGAGGGTCTTAACACTAAGTTCTCAGGTTTCCTCTGCCTACCCTGCTATGCGGGATAATGCGTGAAGTTAAAAAAAGAAAAGAAAAAAATATTTAATAATTTATGTTTATCTATATGTAAACTTATTTTCCCCAAAATACATATGTATGTATATCCATAGGTATGTGCAACACTTGCGTGCCATAGTAGCGCATTGGGGGTATCTGACAGTAAACATGATAGGTTGTGATTTCGAGTCCCATTCAAGGGAAATATTATATAAATTATACTTATTTTTCCGCTCAAATAAGACACGCATCATTTATTTTTGCCACTCAACATGAATTTCCAATCTCTTGCGAATTATGGGGAAAATTGGGGTATCTTGACATTATTTTTAACTAACTAACACCTGTCTTGGCGCAGAGGCACAAGCGTGCGACTGTAAACGCGACAGGTTGTGGGTTCGATTCCCACTCCAGGAAATGTAAAAGTGTAGTATTTTCATTTCCTGGATTTGGTAACAAGTAAAATCACGGCGTTCAGTTCCACCGCTCAGCACGCAATGACTTAATTCGGAATAAGGCGGAAAGTGGGGAACGGAGTGTCTTAACACTAGGTTCTCAGATTCCCTATGCTTACCCTGCTATATGCGGGATACAGCGTGAAGCTAAAAAAAGAGGATTATGAGGATATCAATGTTACAAAAAAAAAATATATATTTACATTTCTAAGTATTATTGCTCAATTATAATCGACGTTTGTAAAAAGTCCGTGAGAATTCATACATATATTGTACTACTTATCTACTAAACTAAAAAAACTGTCATTATAAATGTTATTACATTTTTAATTTATATAAAAATGTAGGTGCACGTTTCTTTCATACATAGGAATGTAGGTAGAATAAACATAGTGGTAAAACACTCCGTTCTCTGTTAATTAATACAATGATAATAAAATATACTTATTTAATTTTAAGCTAAACAAAACTATTTAATAAATCTTTACAATTGTAGCTGTAGAAATAGCTTAGTGTTAAATCACTCCGTTCTTCGTCTTCCAGATATTTTAAAAACAAAACAAACATTTATTTTATTTGAATTATGGTTTAGTAACAAGGCAAATCGCGGCGTTGAGTTCCACTCAGCACGCAATGCCTCAATTTAGCGGAAAGTGGGGGACGGAGTCTCTTAACACTAGGTTCTGCCTACCCTGCTATATGCGGGATACAGCGTGACGCTATGTATGTATGTATGTATGAATTGTGACACTTTGCTTACAAAAAAAATATGTAAATAATGAAACAAATCGAACCTTACTAAAAGTTGAACTGTCAACACAATTAACCACTTGTAACTTCAATGTTAAGTTATCTTAAAATATTTTATATCTATGTACACATATGAGATTATATTAAATAGCACGTTCCACGTTCTTATAAGGCAAAGCGCGGCGTTGAGTTCCGCAAATCAACACACAAAGTTACATGAAAAATAGAGAATGGAATTTCTAGTCACTATATTTCTTTTGACACTACTATGGTATGTTATGGTATAAAGCATAAAGCTAAATATGATATTTTGAAACATATATTAATATAAAAAATATAAAAAATACATACTTTTCATACAAAAAACACACACACTTTTTGTTTATTTAATATTTTGTATATCAGTGCGAATGTCGCGACACTTCTCACTAAACTGACCGTTTCATTGAAATAGAGCCATGCGCCTGCGTTGATTGATTGCAACATAATATATTATTGTAATTGAAACTCTAATAGTATAAGAATAAAGTCCAATTTAAATTTTATATATTAGTTAAAGAATTTCGAAGGCTAACCAGCACTCCCTTTACTCGATTAATCGTAAGGTTTAATATAAATATTGCTGTTTTACAAAATTATAGTAAAATGTATGCCTCAATTCGATGGAAAGTGGGGAACGGAATTAATAGAAAGGAGTGTCTTAACACTAGGTTCTCAGGTTCCCTCTGCCTACCCTGTTATGTGTGGGATATTGCGTAAAGCTCAAAAAAGGAAGAAAAAAAAACATTGTAATACTTTTTGCTTCTTAATATTTACGCAGACTATCGTAGGATAGTGGGGTCAGTTCGATCCCAACTTAGGGAAATGATTATATTTAAATTATTTTCATTTCTTCGCTCTTGTAAAACGAAGCGCGGTGTTAAGTTCCACCACATAACAAGCAATGGAGGAGAAAAGGGGACAACGGAGTGTCTTAGCACTATGTTGTATATGAAAACCCTGTATATATACGAAACCCTGTATATATGTGTCCAATATACGAAAAAGCATAATGCTAAAAAAAACATTTATAAACTTTCTTTTTTTTTTAACTTCACGCTGTATCCCGCATATAGCAGGATAGGCAGAAGGAATCTGAGAACCTAGTGTTTCGACACTCCGTTCTCTTTCAACAAATCCGTCCCCACTTTCCGCCAGATTGAGGCATTGCATGCTGAGTGGCGCAACTCAAAGCTGCGCCTTGCCTTGTTACCAAACCCAGGAAATGAAAAATTCTATTTCCTGGAGTGGGAATCGAACCCACAACCTGTCACGTTTACAGTCGCACGCTTGTGCCTCAGCGCCACGACAGGCGTTCATACACTTTGTCTGTAATATAAGAAACAAAAAGTAAATTTGAAAAAACGTGAAATTATAAATTTCCGTAATTCAACATTTAATGGCAACAGGTAAGAATAAAGAGAATGGAGCCTTCTTTACTGTTTTTTTATTGGCAGTTTTTTCTGCCTAAAGACATTGTAACTAAATGTTACTTGTCGAATTGTTAACGATGAATGTAGGTTCAAAAGACGCTAGTGGTAATATGACTGTATATGTAAGATATATTTATTTTTTATTTGCAGTTTTACTGAATAGCAGGATATCATAGTCAAAGAGAACTTAGTGTCAAGATACTTCATTCGCTACTCTCTGCCAGAAATGGAGACAATGTGTATTGAGTAGCGGAAGTGAATGCTGCTATGTATTGCTACAGCGGGGATTCAAAGGTATGACCAATCGCGTATAATCAGGCTCTGTTCTGCCCCAACACGATGACATCTTACTTTTATTAAATCTTTACTTAATTATTGCTAGAAATCAAACCCAGGACTATACTACTAAACTACACATCGTTCTATGCATCGTATTGCAGTGGAACAACGCTTGGCTATAAACGCGATTGGTTGTGGGTTCGATTTCCTTCCGGGAGAATGACTTTATTTAAATTATCTTCAATTCTCCGTCCTGACAAGACAAAACGTTCTGGTAAGTTCCGCCATTATAAACACACAATGTCTGGAATTCGGGCGGTAAGCGGTGAACGGAGTGTCTTAACACTAGTTTCACTCTTACTACCCTGCTATGCGGGATATAGCGTGAAGCTGCTATTTGCTACTTATCGTAACCCTGTCACGTTGTCATAATTATACATAATAGAGGAAAGCTACTATTCACCATCATTAGATACAATTTTTATAGTAATAAGCTGAAAGACACTTAGGGAAACTGAAAAGAAAAAAACTACATTTTGCAATTTTCTTGAGTAATTGTACGTTATCTATATTTTTTTAAATTTTTACCGACTTCAAAAAATACGAAGGTTTTCAATTCAATATTTTTTTTGTGTATTATGACATACCTTTTTATTGTTTCTGATCTTATATGGTAGCTTCTTGGTTGCTTCTATCTATGGTTGCTTCTATGTATTTTCTTCTTAATTTTTGTGATAGTTACAATTAGATTTTTTTTGTCACCCAGTAAGTTACAAGAAGAGAAGAAACTGCTTAGCAATCCATGGATTCACCGTGCGGGTGCCGGGCCCTTCGCGTTGCAGCGAGAGGAGTTTGAAGAGTGCCTGGGACTTACGACCCAACGTGTAGGTTTAAGGGGCCCCTTTAAAATGCGCATTAACGTTCACCTCCATTGTCCGCGCTCCTCTCTCTACCTAACCATATTTTATACGTGCTCAAAATGAACTGATGATAGTTCTAAGGCCGAGATCTTTTAGTAGAGAGATTCCTGGTCAGTTCGTTGGTACAAATAAAACAAAAAAAGTCGAATTCCGAACCTCTATGGTAAAGCTGCACCACGATGAATAAAACTTACTTTAAGTTAATATCGAATTCGCTTTAGGCAAGGAATTGCTCGAATGGCAAAATGTTAGAGATTTCAAGTAACCATTTCGCAAGCTTGTAGGTAGCGCTATGTAAAAATCAATGAAGTATGATACAAAGTTATATTAGAATGGTTCTGTACCTAAGTAATAGTAGAATTTAGTTTTATAAGTACATATATTTTTATTACGCCTATCGTGGCGCAGAGGCACAAGCGTGCGACTGTAAACGCGACAGTTGTGGGTTCGAAGTTTAGTATTTTCATTTCCTGGATCTGGTAACAAGGCAAAGCGCGACGTTGAGTTCCGCAACTCGCAATGCCTCAATTCGGTGGACAGTGGAGAATGAAGTGTCTTAAGGTTCCCCTTTTCTACCCTACTATATTCGGGATACAGAGTGAAGTTAAAAAATAATAATAATTTAAAATAAATGTCAACATATTCAATTTTATTTTTTTTGAAATTTAGCTTTTTCTTATTAAAGCAGAAAAGTAAAAATAATTTATATGACCTGCTCAATAATGTGGAAATCGAACCCACAGCCTATCGTATATACAATCCGATGCTTTTCCACTGAGCCACGATGGCCTCATAGTAGCTTAATAATGAATATATATATATTTTAGACGAATCATTTTGCAATTGGAATGTATGTATAGGGACGGTAGTTATGAGGTCATATCCTACTAAGAAGTATAATTATAATTTTATGTATGAGTATTTAAAATTATTTAGTTAATTATATTTTTCATATCCTGCGTTTAGTAACAAGGCAAAGCGCGGCGTTGAGTTCCGCCACTCAGCACGCAATGCCTCAATTCGGCGGAAAGTGAGGAACGCAGTGTCTTAACACTAGTTTATGTATGTATGCATTTTTTGTTATTTTATAGAAATTAAAAGTAGTTCAGTTAAAATTTATTTAATTTTTTTTAATAATTTTAACACAAAAACAAACAAACATAATTACTTTGACACGTAATGGCTTCTTTGCAGAACTCTCGATAGCCAAGGATTTGTATGAAAACAATAAAGTACACGTCACATCTCTTTTCACCTTGACACTATAAATTAAATAAAACCTCTTGCATAATATACTATTAAGATGAATGAGATGCGCCTACGATTATTTTTGACATTGTTGAGAGAACATTATTAAAAATGGCAACTTTTTATAAATACTGGTATAAAATAAGCCAACAATTAAACAATTAATCGCGTATATTTTAGTATTTGAGAATACAGAGAGAATTTAGTGTCCGCACACTCCGTTCTTCACCCTACGTCCGAATTTGAGACTGTGTGTTAAATAATAGATCGCAAACGCCTGTCGTGGCACAGAGGCACAAGCGTGCGACTGTAAACGCGACAGGTTGTGGGTTCGATTCTCACTCTAGGAAATGAAAATACTATGAAATGAAAATACTATGAAGAAAATGAAAAAACTATGAAGTATTTTCATTTTCTGGGTTTGGTAAAGTGGGGAACGGAATTGTTGAAAGAGAACGGAGTCTCTTAACACTTAGTTCTCAGGTTCCCTCTGCCTACCCTGCTATATGCGGGATACAGCGTGAAGTTAAAAAAAAATAGCAGAAATGCCTGTGTGCTTGTAAGACGTCCACCACGATCATCAGTCATGGTATATACGAAAAAGAAGTTAAATAATTATGCTCAACGCTGCGTTTTGTCTTACCAAACAATGAGATTGCCAAAAAATTTACAAAAAAATGAGATGATTGAATGAGATTCCTCGAGAGGGAACAGAACCTACAACCAATCCCATACAGTCAGACGTTGTCCTACTGCGCCACGACCGTTTCTTGTTATAAGGTAAAATAATCTAGTGATAATTTTTCGTTCATTTTTAGAATTATTGGTGAGCGAAAGTCAACAAAGCGTTTTGTCTAAGAAAACCTAGTAAATTCATAAAAGCACATTAATACTATAGATAAATATTATTGTGTACATAGAAATGTGTACATTGTTATCGTAGTATCGCTAATGTTTTTGCAATAGCTTTCGAATTTCATACGCGTAACAAATTACTAAATTACACAAGTGTTAAGTACTGGATGATTCTAACCTATCGTTTTGTATACGAAAAAATTTGTTTTTTTTTTTTTTTTTTTTTTTTATGGATAACGGATGGCAAACGAGCAGAAGGACCACCTGATGGTAAGTGGTTACCTTCGCCCATGAACATCTACACCACCAGAGATGTTGTAGATGCGTTGCCAACCTAGAGGATAGAAACGGAAGGGGAGGATAATGTAGTAGTCCGCTATCGGAACCACCACATTTTTGGGAAAGAATGGGTGGGAAAGGGGAAAACCTGGCTTACATGCCATCGAACCGGAACACATCACAAGATATTTGGCGGTTCGTCTTTGACATGATAGTGGTCGCGAGCCAGACGGAGGACGAACCTCCTACCACCAAATTCGACGGGATATTTACCATGTATTGTTTTTATTTTGAGCTCCCGATATTTCGATGATGTTGCAAGCACCATGATCACGGGTAAAACCCAATATCGGGAGCTTAAAATAAAAACAATACATGGTAAATATCCCGTCGGACAAACTTATTCTTATGTATGTGACCATGAGAGTTTAAATTCATCTATCGTTCTGTACTCCGCATAATTTATATATGCATATAAATTGTGCATTGTTTTGATTAAAGCGTGCGACTGTAAGCGCGACAGGTAGTGGGTTCGATTCACTTTCCAGGAAACGTTAGTATTTTCATTTCCTGGGTTTGGTAACAAAGCAAAGCGCGGCGTTGAGTTCCGCCACTCAACATGCGACGCCTCAAATTGGCGGAAAGTGGGGAACGGAATTGTTGTAAGAGAACGGAGTGTCTTAACACTAGGTTCTCAGGTTCCCTCTGCCTACCCTATATACCTACCTACGCTATATGCGGGATACAGCGTGAAGTTAAAAAAAATGATTAATAAAAAAATATACAAAAACAATAAACCTTATGCAGTATTTTTTCTGTTTATTTTTGCTGTATTTTTCTAGTTTTCATGTAACGAAATTATATACCTTCGTCTTCTAAATTTATCTCACAAGTTAGAGTGCTGAAAGTAGAGAAACAGTTCTTACTAGACTCAGTTGCCTTTTAAAAGTGTGAGTTTTTCACGGCTAGAAAATTTTACCAGAAATTGGAGTTTTACCAGACAATTTAGTCTTTTCAGACCAAAAAGCATTTACCAGACCAGAAAATCTTTTCATAGGACTAGGTGTTTTTATTAGGTTATGGGATATGTTTGTATTTTCGTGTTAGATTTGAACTTACAATTATCGCAATATAGTTTTTAAAAAATATTAAAAAAAAACCAGCTTCACGCTTTATCCAGCATACTAGGGTAGTCAGAGAGAACCTAGTGTCTTGACACTCCGTTCGCTGCTTTCCGCACGGAATCGAGACATTGCCTGTTAAGTAGCGGAACTCAACGCCGTGATCTATCTTACCTGTGGGGATAAATGAAAATTAAAAAAGTAATTTTTTTTACGTAAATATTTATTTACTTAATGTAGAGCATTTATAACAAGTTTTTATAATAATTTATGAGTATTTAATCTTAAGCCGCTACTATTATGCAGATTCGATCGAAGCGTAAATTTCAAGGATTTTATTATGACTTTGTTTGTATACAAAAACCTATTTAAATAATTTCTAATAAAACCGTTATTAATACAAAATTGTACCAAATTCTCGTTCTTTAAAAAAAATAATTTTGTTTTACTTTATCGTTCTTTTATACCACTTATAACAGGGTACATAGACAGAAGTTAGTGTTATGCCTCTCTGTTCTCTACTCCCGACGTTCTTAAAATATTTCGCAGTGGATCAGATTGTCTGTAACCGCGAGTGGTTGTAAGTTAGATTCCCAATCGGATGTTTATATATGTATCGCCTGTCGTGGCGCAGAGGCACAAGTGTGCGACTGTAAACGCGACAGGTTGTGGGTTCGATTCCCACTCCAAGAAATGTAAAATTTAGTATTTTCATTTCTTGGGTTGAGTTTCGCCACTCAACACGCAATGTCTCAATTCGGCGGAAAGTGGGGAACGGAACTGTTGAAAGAGAATGGAGTGTCTTAACACTAGGTTCCCTGGTTCCCTCTGCCTAACCTGCTATATGCGGGATACAGCGTGAAGGTATAAAAAAAAATGTTTATATTTAAAATATATTTATTTCCCCGCTCTCGTCAGATAAACGAAAAGTAGTGTTTCGACTTCGTGTGGTAAGATATAAACGGAGTATTTTTGAAGTTTTAAAGTGTTAATCATACACTTAGGAAACGAAAAAAATATTTAGAAAACATGTTCAAATATAATTAATAAATAGCATTCTCTATTGCCAAATGATTGTTCTTTGAAATAATCTTTGGGTAGCAGAAATTTATAAAAATCTCTCTAACAAAAATAAGTTGTAAGAAGCGTATAATAATTTCGATGCAGCTGGATATAGAACGTATGGCTTAGTGGTCAAAGCGCTTGGACGGATTCCAAGAAGCGCGGGTTTGAATCCCGCTGCGTTCAAATTTTTATACGTTTTCTAAATATGTTTTTATGGACGGAGTGTCTGGACACTAGGTTCTCTCTGATCCTGTTATGTGAAATAAAGTTTTTTTTTTTAAACTCCACGCTGTATCCCGCATGTAGCGGGGTAGGCAGAGGGAACCAGAGAACCTAGTGTTAAGACACTCCATTCTCTTTTAACAATTCTGTTCCCCACTTTCCGCCGAATTGAGCGGCGAATTGAGTGGCGGAACTCAACGCCGCGCTTTGCCTTGTTACCAAGCCCAAGAAATGAAACTATTAAATTTTACATATATTACGGAATAAAGTGTAAGCTGGAAATATAAAAAATATATAGTATATTGTTATATAAGCTTACAGATCTCTAGATGATAACCAAATCTCTAATTATCTACTAAATATAGTCAATTAAGTCATTATTTATATTTAGATACATTCAAAAACTACGATCCATAAATAAAATTTATTACTCCAATTTACACTTGGATATAGATACCGTTCAAAAGCTAGTCCACCTTGACCCAAACTGAGCGAATATTTAAAAGTAATATTTTAATATTAATTTTAGTAATTTTATACATAGACGTTATCGTCGTGCTGCAGTTGCAATGTGCCTGATAGGTGGCCATTTTTTTATATTAAAATTCTGTGAGAACGGAAATGTTAAAATAGAACGGAGTGTCTTGACGCCTGTCATAGCGCAGAGGCACAAGCGTTCGACTGTAAACACGACAGGTTGTGGGTTCGATTCCTACTCCAGGAAATGTAAAATTTAGTATTTTCATTTCTTAGGTTTGGTAACAAGGCAAAGCGCAGCGTTGAGTTCCGCCACTCAACACGCAATGCCTCAATTTGGTGGAAAGTGGGGAACGGAATTGTTGAAAGAGAATGGAGTGTAACACTAGGTTCTCTGGTTCCCTCTGCTTACCCTGCTTTATGCGGCTTACAGCGTGAAGTCTTAACACTAGGTTCTCACGTTCCCTCTGCCTACTTACTGTGTACGGGATACAGCGTGAAGCTAAAAAAGTAGCCCTAATTAACGTATATGTCACCCTGTCTTACAAGCTCCGACGACCGGAGTTCACGGAAGATTGGGTTGTCCCCGAGGCCTCGGCTAGAGGTAATCGAAAAGAAGAATACCCAATCGGTCGGGTATCGTTACCGAATTTCCTCGCGCTTGAAAAAGAATGTAAGTATGAATCGAATAATTTTTTTTTTATGGGTAACGGATAATAGACGAGCTGAAGGGCCACCTGATGGTAAGTGGTTACCTTCGCCCATGATCATCTACAACACCAGAGACGTTGTAGATGCGTTGCCAACCTAGAGGATACAGATGAAAGGGGAGGACAAAGTAGTAGTCCGCTATCGGAACCACCACATTTTGGGGAACGGATAGGTGGGAAAGGGGAAATGCAACCTAGGTCATTATCAAAGACTTTTTGAACTGTACGTTCTAGTAGAGTTAACGACTAACCTTGAGGATTAAAGAGGCATCTGCAAAAGAAGAACTTATACATTAAAAATACATTACAAGATGAACAATCTCAATATAAAGTCCTTTAAACAAACTAAAATTAATGAAATAACATATTTCCAATTATAATAAGTAAATATATAATTAAGTAAAAATACCTGCTAGACATGTGCAGCTCGTTGGTAAGTACTTGTTAACCTTGAAATGGTGATCTTTAGGGATACTAGAATACATTGTAGTTTCAACTCCAATACGTAAAATTTCATGTGCCCATAGAGTTTCTCGTGTCACAGAGGCACAAACGTGCGACTGTAAACGCGACAGGTTGTAGGTTCGATTCCCACTCCAGGAAATGTAAAACTTAGTTTTTTCATTTCTTGCGTTTGGTAACAAGGCAAAGCGCGGTGTTGAGTTCCACCACTCAATACGCAATGCCTCAATTCGGCGGAGAGTGGGAAACGGAACTGTTGAAAGAGAATAGAGTGTCTTAACACTAGGTTCTCTGGTTCCCTCTGCCTACCCTGCTATATGCGGGATACAGCGTGAAGTTAATAAAAAAAAAGAATACATTACAGTTTTAACTCCAAGACATAAAATTTTATCATGTGCCCATAGAGTTCCTCAGTGTTTCTCTACTTCCCAAGCAACATACAATCCAAAATTCAGATATCTATACTTAATAATTTTACCTTCACTGCTTGCAATTTTTCAATCAGTCTGTAACGGAATGTAAAATAATTTAAATATTATAATTCCTCTGATTAGGAATCGAACCCACAACCAATCGCCTTTACAGTTAGATACCGTCCCACTGTGCCACGATGACCACTATATTTTTGGCTTTTTGCTATTATTAAGTAAAAGTAAACAAAACATGAAATACAATTGTTCATTTTAAAACCACTAAGGTCAGTAAGTTTCTCTTAATTTTCAATTGCCTATTTGTTTATTTATAGTTTCACTTTCAATTTCACTTGACTTGCTAATGATTGTTGATTACAAAATATTATAAAAAGGCAATAATTAAAAGAGAATGGAGTATCTGTTTAAGTTGTTTACAAGTAAAAGCATTTTTGTAATATAATGAGAAACAGAGAACTTATTTAATTTAAAAAATACGAAACCTTTTTACAATTTTAACGAAAAATATCGATTTAAAAAAATACACTCAGAATAAAATTATTACGAATAACTCCAAAACTACTCGTCAGATCTTAAATAAGTTTAAATGGGAGTACATCAGAGATGCTAGCTATGATAAAATTAAAATTTTGCTTTATTCAAATAGGCTGTTACAAGCACTTTCGAATCGTCAATTTACAAAAGATGTCAGTAGTGTCAGTCCTAACGGAAGCTACCACCGGCTTGGAAGGCAGTTCTGCTGATAAGAGCTGGCAAGAAAATCAACAGTTGCTCTAATGATATAAAAAGAAATCGTCATAAAATAAAAAAAAATACAGTCAAATTACGAACCTCCTTCTAGGTGTTTACTAAGGAATTACTCGAAGCCTACATAAATATAAAAATTCTTTAAAAAAATTAAAAATATCGGATTGAAAAACGTAATGTATTCTTATTTAGTACTAAACTTAAAGATAAATCGACATTGAACGATCCACAATTATCCATCGATCACGTAATCCCGAGGAGTATCCCAATGCCACGTTTTACATTAAAACTTTTAACATTGTAAATCTTAATTCGCTTTACTTCCAGTTTCTTGCTAAAATTGTCTTATACCTTAATTAGATTTTTGTTAGAATTTTGAAGATTCCATCTATATCAACACCTGTCGTGGCGTATAGGCACAAGCGTGCGACTGTAACCGCGGCAGGTTATTGGTTCGATTCTCACTCAAGAAAATAAAAATATTAAATAATTTTTAGTATTTTCAATTCCTCGCTCTGGTGGCAAAACACGGTGTTGAGTTCCGCCAATCGGCATGGGAACAAATATGTCTAAAGAGAACGGAATGTCTTAACACTAGGTTCTCTCATACCTAACTGCTATGTGCAGTGCCAGTGTGAAACTAAAAAAAAAATTAAATTAAATTTAAAAAGATCTAAATGTTAACAGTAAATACTTTACGTATTACAATTAGAATAGAAAAAAGCAGCAGCTTCACTCTTTATCCCGCATAGCAACATAGTCAGATTGAATCTAGTGCGAAGGCACCACGTTCGCAACTTTCCATCCGAAATTGAGATTTTTTTTTTTCTCCGAGTCGGAATCGAACCCTTAACTAATCGCATTTAAAGTCAGACGCTGTTCCACTCCGCCGCAATAACCTCGAGGACAAAAGAAAAAAGACATAAAATGCTGATTTTTCATACATAATAACCTCAGTAAAAGGAACAATATAACCATGCAGTACGTCTGACTGTGAACACAATTGGTACTAGATTCGATTCCCGTCTGTTTAAATAATTTTCATTACTTTTCTTTGATAAAACAAAGCTCGACGTTAAAACCCGCCATTCAACACACAATGTCTCAAATTCATACGGGACGAGGAAAACGGATGTGGTAATACCAGGCTTTCTCTGACTACCTCCTTCATGGGAATACACACAACAAGTTAATAAAATATTTTCCCGATTGTAAATCCTAGAACGGGATAGCCAATAGATAAATCTACCCTATATGGTGGTATTATTTAAATTTATCCTCAACGCCATCCGGTTTACCCTTATCGTTGACCTTAAACTGAGTATGGATCTTCCTATAGTGTATATTCTGTAGTATTTTCAAGGATACTTTAAATATTATCATGTCAATGAATAATTTGTGAAATATAAGTTTAGTATGACTTTTTTATTTTTTTTTTCAACTTCACGCTGTATCCCGCATGTAGCGGGGTAGGCAGAAGGAACCAGAGAACCTAGTGAAGACACTCCATTCTCTTTCAACAATCCCGTTCCCCACTTTCTGCCGAATTGAGGCATTGCGTGTTGAGTGGCGGAACTCAACGCCGCGCTTTGCCTTGTCCCCAAACCCAAGAAATGAAAATACTAAATTTTACATTTCCTGCAGTGGGAATAGAACCCACATCCTGTCGCGTTTACAGTCGAAGGCTTATGCCTCTGCGCCACGACAGGCGTTCTTATTATTATGGGATATACAATCTTAAAAATTGAACATTACGCGTTGAATAGCGGAACTCAACGCCGTGGTTTGTCGCATTAGAACGGGGAAATTATATTAATTAAGATGTAATTATTCCTCTAAATAGTTCGAATCAACGGTAACTGTGCTAACAGTTAAACGCCGCCTCTTATTACAATACGTCTCATTGTAATAGGTACAATATTCACTATTTGCATTTTGAAAAATAATGAGTATATACGAATATATAAGGCCTGTCGTGGCGCAGGTTAAGGGTAAACGCGACAGGTTGTGGGTTCGATTTCTCCAGGAAATGTAGTATTTTAATTTCCTGGGCTTGGTGACAAGGCAAAGCACGGCATTGAGTTCTGCAACTCAACATGCAATGCCTCAATTCGGCGGAAAGTGGAGAACGGAGTGTCTTATTACTAGGATATCAGGTTAGCTCTGCTTACCCTGCTATATGCGGGATACAGCGTGAAGTTAAAAAAATGAGTATATACTACTATATTAACTTTCCCATGTAGGAATTGAACCTGCAAACTACGTATTTGCAGTTAGACCCTTTCAACTGCGTCATAATAGTGTTAATACATTAGTTTTATTCCTATATATATGAATATTCAAATCAAATTTAAATAACAGAACGATGAGGTAGATGTCATAACTAGCCCCATGCGTTCTCTGCGGGTACACCCATGTCCGTCCCAACCCTTCTTTATTTGACATAGGTTTCTTTGATCAAGTCAAGAATGGAATATCACACATATGTATAACAAGGTAAGGCAGACAACTCAGGGAAAATTATGTGTTGAAATATTATATGTTGAGTAACGGAACTGAACTCCGCTCCTTGACTTGACTGGCGACATAGAAATAATTTATATCTCTTTTATTTCCGCGATTATAATCGCGTATATGAGTATTTTAGTATTCGAAAATACATTTTTGAAAATTCAACATTTCCAACACTTTACAGTAGTCTATTATATAATATTATTATAACGCCGGATAAAATAGTTTCATTTAAAATTTTATATCTCCTGAGTGGGTATCGCACTTCTAACCATAATTTTATTAGAAGGGTATAGTTTGCCACGATATTCTACTAAGTCTGATGTAAAAAAAATATATTTTGGAATGAAAATATAGACAGTAGATAAAAGTCAACGTAGGCATGTGTAATTTTCTAGATTTTGTCTTGTCCCCAGTTAGGACCCAAAGTCCACCGTCCAATCCGCGATAGCTCTAAAATGGACAACCTAAGTTACATTCATATTTCTATCAGAAAATGTATAGAAGCTTTTGAAATGTGGACCTACAGACGAGTATTAATGATTTCTTGGACAGATAAGATCTCGAACGACGAAGTTCTGCGCAGGGTTGACCAGATACGTAAGCTTTTGCTAACTGTCAAAGAGCGTAAAGTTTCGTATTTGGGGCACGTTATTAGACATGACCGATACGAATAACGTTGACGATGGAAAAAGTTGCTGGAAGAAGGAGAATCGGTCGCAGAAAAAAGTCATGGCTTAGGAACATCCGTGAATAGACGGGAATCAAAAGCGCTGTAGAGCTATTTCATGCTGCCAGGAATAGGACTGAATATGCGAAGGTGACAGCCAACCTTCACTAGTAGGAGAGGCATTAAAAAAAAAAGAAAAAGAAGTTACATCAGTCATAAAAACAGACGATACCTGGAAAAAATAAATTAGCTTATATTCTGATTTAAAATACTTGGACTCTCTTAGAAACTACTTACCTATAGATAATTACATATTATTTTCTAAACTTCGTTAAGTAATAGATAACAAACAATATTGAAACAACAGACACCACGGACTACCTCTTCGAAGCAATCAGAATAATCAACATTAGCAAATAATTATAAAGAACGTAAAACCCGACTGAACCAATTCTTCTAATTTAGGAAGCAAATACAAATAAAGTAAGCTATAAAAGCTAGTTATGTGTTACATTTTTGAAATGTGATAATTAAGTCCTTTCATTTGATACCCCACACAGTAGCCAACAACGATTTTTTTGTTTCTATTCATGACCTCATTGCCTCTAGAGGGCGCCATAATAAATTAAGCGTGACGTCACATATCTAAGAACACTTGGAGTATCAATACCTATCTAACGTCACCTTAATTATATAATTCGGTCCAAGGGTCTGGAAGATGTGAGGTAATAAAGAATATTACAAATATACATGATACACGCGAAAAACATAACCCTCCTCTGACAGTCCGGTAAAAATATAATGGAATGTCGCTTTAGGGTTTTTAATTTTTTATGGCAATCACAGTCAAATGTCAGTCCGATTGCATGTGACGTTGACAAATTAAAATTTCAACAGGTACTACTGTGCGAGTACAAGAGAATTGTATGGGATTACCTTCAATCTCTGCTATTGGCAAGAAACTGATTTCTAGATGATTGTTGTTATTGGTGTTTTACGTCGAAAAGTATTAAATTCATTCGATTTTAAAAATAAAAGCTTTGAAAAAAAAAGTTATTCTTGTATCTCGATCAATCAACTATTATAGTAGTTGAAAATATTATTTAAATACTGGGAAGCCTCAACAAAACAAAAGTTGGAAAACCCTTAACAGCCTTAGATAGAGACTCCATTGTTGTAACTAGTAGCCCTCGTTACATTTTCTTTTTAACTTCACGCTATATCCGGCATACAGACCTGAAAACCTAGTGTTAAGACACTCCGTTCTCTTTCAACATTGCCGTTCTCCACTTTCCGCCAGATTGAGGCATTGTGTGCTGAGGTGGCGGAACTCAACGCCGCGCTTTGCCGTGTTACCAGACTGTTCTAGAGTGGGAATCGAATCCACAACCTGTCACGTTTGTGCTTCTGCGCCACGACAGGCGTTACATAATTAACCTAAAATTTTCGTTAAGTTACTAACATCTAAATCTATTGTAGATACATATTGATCTACATATTATAACATTATTGATAATTTTTTTTCTTTTTTTCTTCTGCCATATTCTCGATTTAGTTAAGAATCTGATTGAACAAGTAGTTTATGAGTTATTCGTAATAATGTTACCTTTCGTTGCATTTTGTATGAAGTCATTTTTCTTTTCTTGTTAAAGTTTTATTTATTTCTTTATTTCAACATACAAATAGAAGATTTTAAAGCTAAAAGCTTAAGCCAACTTCATTGTTTCATACATACATATTAGCTCCATATGACCTGACCTGATTAAAGCCAAGCCAAGCATAATTTATCACCTCATCCAACGTTTTACACTCTTTAACAATGACCTCTAGAAAACTTTAAACAGGTCCTCTCTTATTAGTTGTATAATTAATGGGCTTTAGAAAAGGGACTTCTATAAAGTTACCTAAAGTGCTTACAACATCATTAAAATAATTATCAATTTAGTTTTTTAAATAAAAGTCTCCTCCTGGTCAAACGTCGTAACGCAGTCTCATAGTTAATTCTAAACGCGATTTGATAATCGCTTAAGATAGACCCTATTCGGTATAACAATTATATCTAAATTAATTATCATTTCCCTGCCCTGATGATAGATCGCGGCGTTGAGTTCCGCCACAAATGAGGAACGGAGTGACAATTTCTTGCCCGTAGATTCTTTTTAAATGTTAACCAGGATATTCAGTTATTTATTTTTTACTAACTTTTAGACTGTAAAATCAAGAGATGGAATATAATATAGGGTGTCCCAAAATTAACGCAAGATTTGACTTTGCCGCCATTTGCTATTATATTCATTATTCATTCGCTATTAAAAGACTAAAATGGCATTTTCTATTTAATTCAAATCTTGCGTTAATTTTGGGACATCCTATACATTGCACATGTTTACTGTCAAGTACGAACGTCGAGTTAAGTTGATTATTTACAGATGACAAACACTTGTTCTTGAGAAATATTTAATAGTAGCTGTATGCCTTCGTTTGCATAAACTATAAAGCATAAAACTTAGATAGATAGATAGATAAAAAACTTTATTCCACGCTTAAAATGATACATAAAGAAAATTTAAAATAACATAACAAATTCACAAAGGCGGCCTTTTCACTAAAAGTGATCTTCCAGGCAACCTAACAGAAGGGATCTACAGATAAAAGCGGGCACAATGCGGTACAAAAACTCTAGCAGAAAATAGAAATAACTAAATAAATAAATCAATCAACCAATATAATAGTATACATACATAAATACATACATTTTTTTTAACGTCACGCTGTAATCCGCATATAGCAGGTTAGGCAGAGGGAACCTGAGAACCTAGTGTTAAGACACTCCATTCTCTTTCAAAAATTCCGTTCCCCACTTTCCGCCGAATTGAGGCATTGCGTGTTGAGTGGCGGAACTCAACGCCGCGTTTTACCTTGTTACCAAACCCAAAAATGAAAATACTAAATTTATTTTTCCTGGAGTGGGAATCGAACCCACAACCTGTCGCGTTTACAGTCGCACGCTTATGCCTCTGCGCCACGACAGGTAAATACATACTTAATTTAGAGATATCATCTCTTAGTGTTCCCTTAATCTCCCCGTGGAGCCTACATGCCAATACTTTGTAGGATTATTTTAGTATCATTATTTTAGTATTGCCAGTACTTTCGCCTGTATGTTGTCTGTCAGTCACATAGTAACACAAACATTTTATATATTTTATAAATCCTACACGACGTATGTATGTATGTAGATAGAACTGAGTATATCTGTAAAAAAATACTTGTAATCGTTACGTTGCTTCTAAGCTGAAACAAATAAGATGTCCATTTGTAAATATATGTCAATTATTTTAGAATACATCACTTTTATTAGCCTTCATTTTTTTCAGCTTCACGCTTTATATCGCCAATATACGAGTGCAGAAAGTACCTAGTGTCAAAACACTACGTTCTCTATGTTTTATTTAAATTTGAGACATTGCGAATTGAGTGGCAGAACTCAACGCGGCCTTTATATTATTAAAAAACACACATAATATATATATTTTTTAGCTTCACGATGTATCCCGCACATAGCAGGTTAGGAAGAGGGAACCAGAAAACCTAGTGTTGAGATACTCTGTTCTCTTTTAACATTTCCGTTTCCCATTTTCCGCCGAATTGAGGCATTGCGTGCTGAGCGGCGGAACTCAACGCCACCCTTTGCCTTGTTACCAGAGCGTTAGTTGTTAGAGCGTTGTTACTAAATATTACTTAATATTTTCCTTTCCTGGCGTGATAATCGAACCCACATATAATACGCTTAAAAATGAATATTGCCACTCTTAAACTTCAGATGAAAAGAAAGAGTCAAGACACTCCGATCTCGATTATCCACCCGAAATCGAAATATTTTAGAGTTGAGTGGCGGATTTCAACGCCGCGGTTTATCTTATCAAAACAATTCTGCAAAGTCAGATTTAGTAACGCGGAAATAAACTACGTAGACTTAAACGCAATTATAACAAACCCCGTAATATTACGGTTGCTCATTCGCAAACTGTAATATTTGCTTAATGTCAAAAGTTTTAGTTATTTTAATTAGATGAAAGCAGACGGTAGTGGCTGACTATATATTACTTAGAAATCATATTTGAGAATTAAATTTCATACGTAGCTACATGTTTTATCTCTCATAGCAGGGTCAGAGAGAACCTACCCTTTCTTTTGGTGGTAGGAGGTTCGTCCTCCGTCTGGCTCGCGACCACTATCATGTCAAAGACGAACCGCCAAATATCTTATGATGTGTTCCGGTTCGATGGCATGTAAGCCAGGTTTTCCCATTCCCACCTATTCTTTCCCAAAAATGTGGTGGTTCCGATAGCGGACTACTACATTATCCTCCCCTTCCGTCTCTAACCTCTAGGTTGGCAACGCATCTACAACACCTCTGGTGGTGTAGATGTTCATGGGCGAAGGTAACCAC
>JAKGSA010000874.1:42532-100259 GCA_033558755.1 Philaethria dido
AAAAACCTAATGTTAACTTGTTGACGACTACTTGTGGGTTGTTAAGGGTTAAATAATATGAAAATGAAGACACAAAAGGTACGGACCACGTGTCCGTAATGATCAGAATAAACAATATAAAAAAATGGGAAAAACCACATGGATGGAAAAAAATATTTAAAAAAAAAACCGCTTTTATTGACAAATCCTGAATTCAGCAGCATTTACTAAGTGGAACCACTCGATTTGATTTTGATTAGAACTTATCTTATTAGATTTGTTTATCTTTAAGATGCTGTCCGATATACATGTGATGGATAAACATACACACGATAGGGAGATTACAATATTAACTGATAGCGAAACATGGAAAATAAGACTTGTATTGATAAAATAGCCTATGCTTATCAAATTTCATCACAATCGGCTCAGCAGATTAGCTGAGAAACAAAGTTACGTAGTTAAAACGGACAGATTAGGTTTGACAAGTAGTTTTCGTAACAGAAAAGTGATTTTAAAATGGGCTAAAAAGTAAAATTATTACGAATAACTCAAAAACTTCTCAATAAATTTAAATGGGACCACAACAAAAGCACTATCTGCCATATAAATAACACACATAATCTTGAAGAACAAAAAACCCTACTGAACCAATTCTTCAAATTTAAGAAACAAATACAAATAAAGTAAGCTCTAAAAGCTAGTTATATGTTATATATTTGAAATGTGCTAATTTATTCCTTTCATTTGGTACCCCACATGGTACCCTTGAACATTTTTTTTTTGTTTTTATTCATGACGTACAACATATACCTTTCTACAGTCTGGTAAAAAAGAATCATCAAAATCGATTTACACTTAATATAATTTAAAACGCCTGTCGTGGCGCAGGACCGTGCGACTGTAAACGCGACAGGTTATGGGTTCGATTTTCACTCCAGGAAACGGAATTTTTCATTTCCTGGGTTTGGTAACATGGCAAAGCGCGGCGTTGAGTTCCGCCACTCAGCACGTAATGCCTCAATTCGGCGGAAAGTGGGGAACGGAATGTCTTAACACTAGGTTCCCTCTGCCTACCCTGCTATATGCGGGATACAGCGTGAAGCTATGAATGATGAATATAAATGCATAAGCTCCTCTTTTTTTGAAGTCAGGTAATAATGAATTAAATTCACTGTAACATACGAAAATAATATTCGATTTTTAATACAAGTTCCTGCCACAATATTCTTTAATTATTTAACGCCTTGCTTATTTTAATACGCAATAACTTAGCTGGAACAAATAAATATTTTTTTTAATCAGACGTCTTAAAAATGTTGGTTAATAAATATGGCTGTAGTGGCGCAGAGGTACAAGCGTGCGACTGTAAACACGACAGGTTGTGGGTTCGATTCGCACCAGAAAATATAAAAGTTTAGTATTTTCATACACAAATGTCATTACATTAAAGATTTTATGGGGATGTAACACAAATTCCAGATATTCGAAGCCATTATGGCGAAAATAGTCTCTAACTACAAACGCAATGACTTTGGGTTCGATTCCCACTCGTGTGTTATATTCAATTTATTTTCATGTAATATTTAAGCCTTCCTTCTAGAGGCTTCCCTCTAGAGGAAAGATGCATTATGATCCGCCGGAAAGCGGAAAACGGAGTGTCTTGACACTGGCTTCTTTTTAAATAAAAAACCACGAAGCCATACAATTTTTTTAGTTAGGACACTTTCATTGTGGACAAGTGATATATGCAACATAAAGATTTTACAACTTTACTGGGCAGATGCGTTTAATTCATCGATTTCACTTTTAATAATACGAGCTATTATTCAAGTGCAATTTATAAGGGAGCGTTTACAATTTCCAAAATCAACAAGTTACTTTTTTTGATTTCTTGCGGTTCCTATATGTAATGATGTAGGCAGTATCCCGCATATAGCAGGGTAGGCAGAGGGAACCCGAGAACCTAGTGTTAAGACACTCCGTTCTCTTTCAACAAATCCGTTCCCCACTTTCCGCCAGTTTGAGGCATTGCGTGTTGAGTGGCGGAACTCAACCTTTGTAAATGATTCTCTAATTCGTTATTTTTAATGTGTTAACTATATAACTGTAACATGTCATCAAAATCCGTTCAGTTATTGAGGTTCAGTAACAAACATTCATACATTATCACAAACTTTAGCATTTCTAATATTAATAATACAATGTAAAATCTCTCTTAGGAGAAGTGAAAGGTTTTAATCGCAAGCGCTAAGCAATTTGAAGGTGGGTCAAATTATGTAACATTTGAACATTCGTCACGTTCACGGCTTAAAAGTACTATTTTTATAAGAAATTGTTATTATATTTGATGACTTCAGTTTATTTACAAATGTCAATTATCATTAGATATAAGTAGATAATAATACGTGAAGGAAAAAGTGTATACTACTTTGTAAGGAAATATGATATTTGGCATGTTTTGAATTATATACAAACATACATAGTTTCACGCTGTATCTATAAGGAGAACCTGAGAAGCTACTGTTAAGACACTCCGTTCCCCACTTTCCGTCGAATTGAGGCATTGCGTGCTTAGTGGCGGAACTTAACGCCGCGCTTTGCCTTGTTACCAAACCCAGGAAATGAAGAATTCCATTTCCTGGAGTGGGAATCGGAATTATATATTAGAAATAGATTAAAATAATATATTTTTTATTTTCGAAGTCTACATTTATAAGCAAAATATTTCGTTAACTAAGTGATTAACTTACGGGCAGTCGTGGTGCAGAAGCACAAGTATGCAGGGAATGAAAATTTAAATATTTATTGTAATGAATATTTTTATTTCCTCGCCCCGCTAACAAGGTCAAACGCGGCGTTGAGTTCCGCCACTCAACACGCATAGCGTCAATTAGGCAGAATGTGGGGAACGGAGTGTCTTAACACTAGGTTCTCAGGTTCCCTCTGCCTACCTGCTATGTGCGGGATGCAGCGTGAAGTTAAAATAAGTTAATTAACAATATACATGCTGTGCATAGCAGAAATTACTAGCCGTAGAAATTTGGACTTTGGTATGAAGATTACTTGGAGAATCTACATTACTGTAGGGGAGCACTAAGAGATAAATTCTTGAAATACCTACGGGTACGTAAAATAACGCTTTGCTTGCTTTAGTCCACGAAAATGAAATTGTATGTACATACATATATAGCTTCACGCTGTTTCCCGCATATAGCAGGGTAGGCAGAGGGAACCTAGTGTTAAGACACTCTGCTCCCCACTTTCCGCCGAATTTGTATGTTGCAAGTAGTTTTTAATAAAATGCACATAAAGTCCAATTATTCAAATTTAGACTACTCTTCTATTTTCTCGTTGTTTTAATTATTATATAACTTTAACAGATCTTTAAAAAGGACTGTAGGGGGTTCGTAATTCGACTGTATTTTTTATTTGTTACCGCATACCTTTTTACTGCGCGAATTAATTTGATTCTTTTTTATATGAAAAGTAGTGTAAGTGTAACCACATAAGAAGTTATGTGGTCCCATTTAAATTTCGCTAAGATCTAACGAGTCATTTTTGAGTTATTCTTAACATATAATGTTTAATTTTGAATAAAGCGCAGCGTTGAGTTCCGTCACTCAGCACGTAATGCCTCAATTCGGCGGGAATTGGGGAACGGAGTGTCTTAACACTAGGTTCTCAGGTTCTCTCTGCCTACCCTGCTATATGCGGGATACAACGTGAAGCTATGTATGTATATGTGTAATTTTGAATACATTTTATTTGAAGTAGGTTTTTTTTTGTTAAAATAGCAAATATTTATATGCAAGTTCCTGATATAAATTATAATAATTAGTTCTCGCTAATATTCGAGGCGAGTCGTGGCGCAGAGGCACAAGCGTTTGACTGTATACGCATTAGGTTGTCTGTTCGATTCCCACTCCAGTAAATGAAAATATGAAATATTTATAATTTATAATATTTAATATTTTCATTTCTGATAAAAAGGCAAAGTGCAGCGTTTAGTTTAGCCATTTAGAACGCAATACTTCAATTCGGCGGAAAGTGGAGGATAGAAATCTCAATACAACGGAGTGTCTTGACACTAGGTTCTCAGGTTCTCTCTGCCTACCCTGCTATGTGCGGGATACAGCGTGAACCTAAAAGAGAAACAGGAAATATTTAACTATATTGTTTAAAAAGTGTTATCACATGTCATTATCTCGACTCTTGACCTTTATTCCATTGAACTTCCAAAAAAAAAATAGCAGAAAGTTTTACTGGGAAAGATAAATCAGTGTCACGGTGATTATTGCCATCATTTTTTTTTCATATTCACAACATATTTTAGACTTTATAGTATGGACAATAAAGTTCTTTTTCATTTAATTTAGTGTAGAAATAATATTTAGTAATGGTTTTAGGCATATAGTTATGAATACAAAAGAAAGCTTTAATTTAATTATAGATGATATCACATGCAGTTTTTTTTTCTTTTTTCTTCACGCTGTTTCCCGCATATAGCAGGGTAAGCAGAGGGAACCAGAGAACCTAATGTTAAGACAGTCCATTATCTTTCAACAATATCGTTCCCCACTTTCCGCCGAATTGAGGCATTGCGTGTTGAGGTGGCGGAACTCAACGTCACGCTTTGCCTTGTTACCAAACCCAGAAAATGAAAATATTTCATTTCCTGGAGTGGGAATCGAACCCACAACCTGTCGCTTTACAGTCGCACACTTGTGCCTCTACGCCACGACAGGCGTTCTATGTTATTAGCAAATATGTTTAAATATGTTTTTAGTAGTTTTTTGGTGGCAAACGAGCAGAAGGTAAATCTGATGGTAAGTGGTTACCTTCGTCCATAGACATCTAATTCACCAAAGGTGTAGTAAATGCGCTGCCGACGTTGTATTTAGATGGAAGAGGAAATCATGTAGTACCCGCGGCAGTCTGTCCTAGGAACCATCCTAGGACAGACCACATTCTACAGAAAGGGTGATATCAGAATAAATGTAGATTACATACATCTTGAACAAAGAATTTGTGTAATTTGGCTATAATATAACGATAAACAGCTTCACGTTTTATCCCGCATAGCAGGATCGTCATAGAGAACCAAGAGAAGCCAAGACACTCCCTTCACCGCATTCCGCCTATTTTCGATCCATTTTTTTTTTTTTTTTTTTTATGGATAACGGATGGCAAACGAGCAGAAGGACCACCTGATGGTAAGTGGATACCTTCGCCCATGAACATCTACAACACCAGAGATGTTGTAGATGCGTTGCCAACCTAGAGGATACAGATGGAAGAGGAGGACAATGTAGTATTCCGTTCTCGGAACCACCACATTTTGGGGAAAGGATGGGTGGGAATGGGAAAACCTGGCTTACATGCCATCGAACCGGAACACATCATAAGATATTTGGCGGTTCGTCTTTGACATGATAGTGGTAGCGAGCCATTGCATATTAAGTGTAACTATAAGTATAAATACTATAGAAATACTTAGCTTCTTGCTTTTTACTCAGTATTTTTATTATGAGAATCGATAAAGGAGAAAAGGAAACTTTATGCAATAAACTGTTAACTTGCAAATTGCAGGGAAAAGTCCTTAGTTTATATTACTTGAACGAAGTGAATCACTTAGTGGCTGCAACAGATGCTTAAGAATGTATGGAGTAAGTATTATATTATAGGGAACCTGAGAACCTTGTGTTGAGACACTCCGTTCTCTTCGTTCTCGTTCTTATTTTAACGGAACTTAACACTGTGTTTTGCCTTATTACCAGAGTAAGTACATGAAAATATTCAATATTATTTTAATATTTTCATTTTCTCGAGTTGAAATCGAACCGCCACCGAGTAGTCAACGAGATCAGACACTCTGTTCTCTTTAAGTTAAATATTACATTTTTTTGGTGTTTTGTTATTTGGCCCGTTGGTGTAATGGTTACAACTAAGTCTACTTAAAAAGGTTATGAATTCGATGCCGAATAGAACAAATATGTATGGGAAGCAAAATCAGCTTTACGCTTTATCCCGCTTAGTAATCAGAAAAAATCTCGAACAAGACACTTCCCTTGCCGTTTGATCGAGTGATGGAACTCAACGCCGCACTTTACCTTACTAGAGCGGTGAAATATATTTTTTTCTTTTTTTTTTTTAACTTCAGGCTCTATCCCGCATATACCGGGGTAGGCAGAGGGAACCAGAGAATCTAGTGTTAAAACACTCCATTCTCAATCAACAATTACGTTCAATCAACAAATACGCCTGTCGTGGCGCAGAGGCACAAACGTACGACTGTAAACAGCACAGGTTGTGGGTTCGATTCCCACTGCAGGAAATGTAAAATTTAGTATTTTCATTTCTAGGGTTTGGTAACAAGGCAAAGCGCGGCGTTGAGTTCCGCCACTCAACACACAATGCTCGAAATATAAATAGTTTAAATATAATCGTTTCCCGAGTGACCATCGAATCCACAAGTCGTGTTTATTATCAGATACTGTTCCACTGCGCTACTATGGCTTTAGAAAATAGTTTCTACCTTAATTTAAAACAAAGTGCCATTAGGATAATATAAGTACCAGCTGAGCCATTTAGTAATTTCCGGGTTAAACTGCCGGTTTTGCAGAAAATATATGATAGTTCGCGGTTAGTTCATAGAATTTTATATTGTACTTCAATGTGTACTATTTCTTTCTCAGCTTTATGTTTTAATAGTAACAATTTAAGAGACTCTAGTGGTGATGACACTCCATTCTCCACTTTCCGTGCGAAATCGAAACATTCCCCGAAATGGGAATTGAATCTAAAACCGCTTGCAGATGTGGTAGGGCGCTGTCCCTCTGTGCCACGAATACTACCAATTAAATTTATATTTTACTGAAATATTAAGCTTTACATCGTATAACACTTGAAATGAGATAATTAAAAATGTATCCACTCCAGGTAATGTTAGTATTTTCATTTCCTGGGTTTGATAACAAGGCAAAGCGCCGCGTTGAGTTCCGCCACTCAGCACGCAATGCCTTCAATTCGGCGGAAAGTGGGGAAAGGAATTGTTGTAAGAGAACGAAGTGTCTTAACACTAGGTTCTTACGTACCCTTTGCCTACCCTGCTACATGCGGGATAGAGTGTGAAGTTATAAAAAAGAAGAAGAAAAAAAATTGTAAAAAAAAGCAACTATTACAAGAAGTGCAAATATTGCGAATATTTCAAAGACTACTTAATCCTAATTAATTTTAAACGGAACAACATCAGAGTCAATAGCTATCATATAAAGAAGAATAATCATATAAAGAAGAATAATCGTGGCGCAGAGGCAAAAGCGTGCGACTCTTAACGTGACAGGTTGCGGGTTCGATTCCCACTCCAGGAAATGTAAAAGTTTAGTATTTTCATTTCCTGGTTTGGTAACAAAGCAAAGCGCAGTTGAGTTCCGTCACTCAGCACGCAATTCCTCAATTCGGCGGAAAGTGGGGAACGGAGTGTCTTAACACTAGGTTTCCTCTGTCTACCATGCTATATGTGGGATACATCGTGAAGTTAAAAAAAAATCACCTAGCAAAATCTTTAAAAAAAAATACAGACAAATTGAGAACCTCTTTTTCGAGTCGGTTACAAAAAATATATTGAATAACAAAGCTAAAATGCTTCCGAGTAAAACGGGTTCTTTTATTTATGTCATATTATAACATAATATCTATTAAAGAAACTTTCGTTTTCACTATATTTTGCGAACGTAACCAGTTTTTTATTTATTTTATATTTTTTATGGACCATTATCATATCTATATTTGCATAAGTTAGATAATTTGAATTTGAATTTTTATGCGAACTCTAGCAGTATTGACGCAATACGCTGTCAATTTAAGAAAATATTAATTAAAATAATTTAGTTATTTTAAATAATATTTTTTTACGTATGTTAGGTGGTAGGAGGTTCGTCCTCCGACTGGCTCGCGACCACTATCATGTCAAAGACGAACCGCCAAATATCTAATGATGTGTTCCGGTTCGATGGCATGTAAGCCAGATTTTCCCCTTTCCCACCCATCCTTTCCCCAAAATGTGGTGGTTCTGATAGTGGACTACTACATTGTCCCACCTTCCATCAGTATCCTCTAGGTTGGCAACGCATCTACAACATCTCTGGTGTTGTAGATGTCTATGGGCGAAGGTAACCACTTACCATCAGGTGGTCCTTCTGCTCGTTTGCCGTCCGTTATCAATAAAAAAAATAAATAAATAAATAATTAAAATTTTAACCGACTTCAAATAAAATGCACTTAAAAGCAATATTATTAAGGATAACTCAAGCACTACTTTTTTGTCAGCCGGTAGTCGTCCTTTGCTGAACGTAAGACTCCCTCATAGAACGCCAACCAACCAACCGGTCCTGGGCAACTCGCATCCATCCGCTGCCAGCCACCTTCTTTACATCGTCTATCCATGCTGCAGGGTAGGAACAACTAAGGTCAAGAACTACTTATCAAATCTTTTTTTTTTTTTTTTTTAACTTCACGCTTCACGCTGTATCCCGCATGTAGCGGGGTAGGCAGAAGGAACCAGAAAACCTAGGGTTAAGACACTCCATTCTCTTTCAACAATTCCGTTCCCCACTTTCCGCCGAATTGAGGCATTGCCTGTTGAGTGGCGGAACTCAACGCCGCGCTTTGCCTTGTCTCATCCCAAGAAATGAAAACACTAAATTTTACATTTCCTGGAGTGCGATTCGAACCCACAACCTGTCGCGCTTGCAGTCGCACGCTTGTGCCTTTGCGCCAAGACAGGAGTTATCAAATCTTAACTAAATTTATATGGGACTAAATCAGAGCCATTAGTTATTGTATAAAAAAAAATCATTAAAATTTGGCTCACCCAGTTAAAAGTTATGCGGTAACATACATAAAACAATACAGTAGGTTTATTTTTCCTTTGACTATACGTACGAAGTTTCTTTCTGAGTTAATAAAGAAAATTACCGAAAATCAAATTTTGTAGGTAAAATACCTAAATATAAATACGTGAGGCAAAAGCTTTGAACCCCTTTTTACGAAAATTACGCGGACGTAGGAGCATGAAACTTGACACACTTATAGTTTATATAGAGAAGGAGTGCACAATGCTAAGATTTTTTTTAAATAATGCATAAAAAGTATATTGAAAAAGATGATATAAAAAATAAATATTACATACACTACCATGTTTTGACATCCATGTTTATATAAAGTGACATATACATACATTAACTAAAGACAACACGTTGTTAACGCATTAACGGGGACACTAGTTTACATAAAAAAACGTGTAAAACATTTAAAATAAGGTTTTCCTTGGTGTATTGGATTTGACATGTAGCCCTTACATTTGATACCCAACATGGGTATAAAAAGAAAGGGCTACTTAGGGTAGGTTATTTAAAAATATATAATCCGTCATTTTGTTGCAGCGGCATTTTGGATCAATGATAATATTGATTATAAAATTAGCCTCCCGCTTTATCCCGCATAGAAGGATAGTCATATAGAACCTAGTGTCAAAAAATTCCATTCGCCGCTTTCCGTCCGAACATTGACATAAATAAAATTTTCGAAACATTGTGTATTAACTGGCGCAACTCAACGCCGCGTTTTGTCTTACCAGAGCTGAGAGATTAAAATAATTAAATTATAATCATTCCCTTCCTTCAGTGTTTCTCTTCCTTCCTTCCTTCCATTCATTAAGTGTTTAACATACAGCCAGATGTTGTCCGACTACGCCACGATAGTCTTGGCATTGTTCGTACATAATTGTATTTTCATCAGAAATAGAGGTGTATTTTAAATTTCAGGTCAATCGGTCAATGAGAAGTGAGCCAAAGTTGGCTTAAAAGATTTAACCCACACTAACATACTAACACAGTAAGTTTAATAAAAACTTGTAAAAATATACATTACTTTTATTATTTTTTCTTTAAGACGTTGTGATTAGTCACTCTACTCTCTTTATATTTAGAGATATTAGACATTTCTAGTCAGTACATATCTGAGTTATATTAAATTTACGTCTAAAAACTAGAATCATCTCTAGCCCAATTGTTTTATTGCGATTTCTAAATAATGCTTTTCATGTAAATCCGTTCAGTAGATTTTTGAGTAACTCCCGTCAATCCACACTATACATTCTTTCAACCTCACTAACTTTTGTTATAAAATTAGTGAGAGAAGACTGAGAAGATAAAATATTTCAGCCCAAGATTATCTAAAATTTACTTAGGATATGAAAATTTATATGTAAATAAATATTATTTTCCTTAGTCACTTTTCATTGAGTATACATGCGAAATGTCTTTCTAAGCTAATACAGGTATTTGCAGCTTTGTACAATATTTACATATGTATACCATACGAGTACATACATTTATTTGAAGCTTTTTGAAGCCATCGTAGCATAGTGGGACAGCATCGGACTATCGCGATAATGGGTTTAATCCTTACGGGGATGATTATTATTAAGTTAAATGAAACCATTTTAACCGGATTAATCGCGTATATTTTAGTATTCTGAATTACATTTTTGGAAACTCGAATCCGGTCACAGGTAGATTCTAAATATACGCCATTAATCCGTTTAAAATAATTTAATTTAATATGTGTCAAAATCATAAAAATCAAAGAACTTATTATTTTTAAATTATTTTTTTTTGCGTTTCGGCGTTGAGTTACGTCCCTCAACATCCAATGTCTCTTTCAATCCGAAAAGTATTGTATGAGGTGTCTTAATACTAAATCATCTGGCTACCCTGTTATGCGAATAAAGCGAGAAACTAGAAAAAATAATAAAAATAATAATAATAATACTTTACATCTAGTGGGAGGCGAGCCACCGTCCGCTAACCTTTCAATTTGAGACTGTTGAAAAGGCTCAATCAATAGCCCAGTACTTAGTCCATCCAAACTCCATTCCATAGCCCCATTTTAGTTTTCCATATGTTCCATAGCTTCTACGCATTGACCGGTGACCATCTTTGAGCAATTGCCTATGGTTACTCAGAGATGGATCCCGGTCAATGCGTCAGATTAAAAAATATTGTTGTCTCAAAGGGGCCTCTACGTGTTGGACCTGCGTCCCCACGCAAGCCTTCCAAAGGACCGGGTTCCTTTGAACCCGAGAACCTGTAACGAGATACATAATACTTTTAAATCACATGTCATTGAAAAGTTGTTTATATTATACTACAATATAAATATAAAATAATTTTTAATATGAATATAAAATAATTTTATTTATTATATCGAAGTTAACTAACTTAGCTTCACGCTTTATTCTTAGCGGGATGGTAAGAAAGAATATACATCGAAGGATCGAATCGAACGATCATTATCGTTACTAGCTTATTGTAATACTTTTAAAAGAGCCATTATTTCTTGCCGGCTCTTCTTGAACCAGCTTCCGAGTGAGTGTTAGCTTTTTTTTTTAATGGATAACGGATGGCAAACGAACAAAAGGACCACCTGATGGTAAGTGGCTACCTTTGCCCATGACCATCTACAACACCAGAGATGTTCTAGATGCGTTGCCAACCTAGAGGATACAGATAGAAGGGGAGGACAATGTAGTAGTGCGCTATCGGAACTACCAGATTTTGGGGAAAGGATAGGTGGGAAAGAGGAAAGCTTGGCTTACATGCCATCGAACCGGAACACATCATAAGATATTTGGCGGTTCGTCTTTGACATGATAGTGGTCGCGAGCCAGACGGAGGACGAACCTCCTACCACCAAAAAAAGTCCTAGCTTACGGTAGGACTGACAATACTGACATTTTTATATTAATTGACGACTCGAAAGTATTTGTGATGGTCTATTAGATATATATAAAGTATATTTTGATTTATTTTTATGTAAATTTCATATAATTTAAGTATATAATAGGTTAAGTTTCGACTCAAAAAAAAAAAATATTTTTTCTTAAACATTTGTTTCTTACCTTGACGCTGTATCCCGAACATAACAGGGTTAGCAGAGGAAACCTGAGAACCTAGTGTTAAGACACTTTCTGTCGAATTGGGGAATTATGTGCTGAGTGGCGGAACTCAACGCCGCGATTTGTTATCAGAGCAAAGAAATGAAAATACTAAAATTTAATATTTTCATTTGGAGTGGGAATCGAGCCCACATTTTTTTCTTAAATCCGCTATAAAAACATATATTATACTTATTAGGAAATTAAAAAAATAAAATTTTAGATCGTTTATGAACATTTAAAACCGGAAACGAATCAATAAATCAAAATTTTCTATGACAAAAATTATAAAGTGAATAAAATTATCACCATTTACCATACAAACAACGCCATAGGCTGAGTGGGAATTAAATTTTACAAGCGATTTTAGTATTAACTGAAAATGAAAATAGAGCCTAAAATTGTATGAAGGAATCAAAAGTGTGTAACTCAAACACGTGATGAAACAGTGAAAGTCAAATGGCACTTGCTTTCAACTCTCCAAACGTTACAAAATCAGAACAAGTATTTAACAACGGAACTAGAGATTTTTTTACTATGTATAAAAAATGTAGTGACTAATCACTCCGTACTTCACTTCCATAACAGTTTTTTTATTTCCATTTTTTTATCTTTTCGTCACTATTTAGAATTTTACGTATCTGTCGCCTGTCGTGGCGCAGAGGCACACGCGTGCGACTGTGAACGCGACAGGTTGTGGGTGCGATTCCCACTCCAGGAAATGGAGTTTTCATTTCCTGGGTTTGGTAACAAGGCAAAGCGCGGAGTTGAGTTCCGCCACTCAGCACGCAATGCCTCACTTCCGCGCTCAAGCAATGCCTCAATGGAATTTTTCATTTTCTAGGTTTGGTAACAAACCAAACCTAGAAAATGAACAATTCCATTTCCTGTAGTGGGAATCGAACCCACAACCTCTCGCGTTTACAGTCGCACGCTTGTGCCTCTGCGCCACTACAGGCGTTCAAATTTTAGTTATATAACAACTAAGTTGTCAACTTTGTATAATAAAAAGCAGCTTCAGTAGGGTAATAAAAACCATAGAGTACAGCATCTGACTGTAAACTCCATTGACTGTAGATACTAACCCGACTCGGGGGTATGAATCTTATATGACTTAAATTATTTTCTTATAGAGGCCAGCCGTGGCGCAGAGGTAGAAGCGTGCGACTGTAAACGCAACCCAGGTTTTGAGTTCGATTGCCGCTCCATGAAATATTAAATAAAATTTTGTATTTTTATTTCCTCGCTCTGATAACAAAGCAAAGCGCGGCGTTAAGTTCCGCCACTTAGCACGCAATTCCTCAAAAAAGAGAACGGAGTGGTGTAACACTTGGTTCTAAGTTTCCCTCTGCTAGGTTCTAGGTCTCTTACTGCCATTCTATGCGGAAGCGTAAAAAGCGTTAAGCTGTGTATAAGCTATTATAATAAACGGGCCTACAAAACCTGTATGAGAGAATCGAATTTCAATTTGACATTTAAAGTACCACTTTCGCCTACAATGCTTGGAATTTTATAGATACGTCTATAAACCTCAACATATTATTAAAAAACTGGCTAAAAGATAACTTTTACTTTACTTCTTTTTAGCTTCACGCTGTATTCCGCATATAGTATGTAGAGAAGATGATGCAGAGGAAACCTGAGAACCTAGTGTTAAGACACTCCGTTCTCTTTCAATAGTTATTAAAAAAATACTGGCAGCTGTGACACAGTTTATACTAATACGGCTGCCAACGCTTACCTCTAGAAATTTTTTTTTTTTTTAAACTTCACGCTGTATCCCGCATATAGCAGGGTAGACAGAGGGAACCAGAGGACCTAGTGTTAAGACACTCCATTCTCTTTCCACAATTCCGTTCCCCACTTTTCTCCGAATTGAGGCATTGCGTGTTGAGTGGCGGAACTCAACGCCGCGCTTTGCCTTGTAACCAAACCCAAGAAATGAAAATACTAAATTTTACGTTTCCTAGAGTGGGGATCGAACCCATAACCTGTCGTATTTACAGTCGCACGCTTGTGCCTCTGCGCCACGACAGGTGTTACAAATTAAATAATTATCTAATGTAGAAAAGGAATCTAGAGTTATTTTGTAACATGTACTTTTCTACACGTATTAAACTATAAAATTAAAAAAAAAATCCGTTTCCCATTTTCCTCCGAATGGAGGCATTGCTCGCATGTGCTTGCGTGGCGGAACTTAACGTCGCGCTTTCCTTGTTTCCAGACCTTATTATTATTAGATTTAAATTATTAGATTTAAAATTATAGTCATATTATAAATATAAGAGCCTGTCGTGACGCAGAGGCACAAGCGTGCGACTGTAAACGCGACAGGTTGTGGGTTCGATTCCCAGTCCAGGAAATGAAAATTTTCATTTCCTGGGTTTGGTAACAAGACAAAGCGCGGCGTTGAGTTCCGCCACTCAGCACGCAATGCCTCAATCTGGCGGAAAGTGGGGAACGGGTTTTTTGAAAGAGATCGGTGTGTCTTAACACTAGGTTCTCGGATATCCTCTACCTACCCTGCTATATAGACGGATACACGGATACAGCGTGAAGTTAAAAAAAAAAGAAATTATAAATAATATAATATAATATAATATAATAGATTACAAAAACGAAATCTGTAAAAAATCATATATTGGCTGGAGAATATCTGTATCTGTAATATAAATATAAGATTGGCAAGCTATACTCATCTATTTTATTCAAAAAGTACATAAAGGCGGCGTAATGGGGACTAGCTAACTGTAAGAGCGGTGATTATGGATTCAATTCCTTCTAGGTGAATGACAATATTCAAATTATTTTCAATGCCACGCTTTTGGAAGAAACCGCGTTGAATTCCTGTAATCAATGTTCAGTATTTCAATTTTGGTCACAAAATAGAGAACGGAGTGTCTGGACACTAAGAACCATGAATGCTTTGCGCAAAAAATAGTGAAACTAAAAAAAGTTCAAGTTTTATGTGGCTTTATAAACTATATACTTTTCGTTATATCGTGACCAAATTACATAAATACTTTATAAATGGTATTGTATAAATATGTGTGGTATTATGTTTCATCTAGATCCGTTTAGTGGTTTTTGCGTGAAAAGTAATAAACATCCGTCGATGCTCACAAACTTTCGCGCTTATAATATTTGTAGGATGATGTGACATTAGTTCACTCGATGACACAGTGTCTGCAAATATATAGAGACTGTATATTTCCGGTAAATGCATTTCCGGTAATACCATTTTTAATTCCAATTTTGTTAGAAAAATAAGTATCGTAGTAAATGAAGCATATCCATACTATATCACACATAGCAGGGTAGTCAGAGAGAAGGGAAAGAGAGGGTGTTAAGATATTAAGTGAGCAACAGTTTTGTTTTATTTTCATGATAGAAAAACACCTTCAGAAAATATATAAAAATTTGAACACAGCGGGACTCGAATCGCCTCTTGCAAACCGTCCAAGCGCTCTGACGATAATTTTTTTATTAGCTTATATACGATAATTTTTTTATTATATTATATGACGATAATTTTTTTATTATATTATATATTAGGATATAGAATATACTAGGATTAAAAAATATTACATTTTTAGAAAACGTATTAAAATTTGAACTCAACAGGACTCAAACTCACGCCTTTTGTAAACCAAATACTCTAACCACTAAGCCTTACATTCTCTTCTACTTCGAAGTTCTCATACATTTCTCTTTTATTATTAATAATAACTAAATAATTTACGTACATATAATAATGTTAAAATATGAGCTGTAATTATTATGCATTATCTAATTTACTTTGAAAGCTCTCGCAAAATTTTACCAATAAATATTTTAAAGTACTGACAGCTTCTGTGGAATGAAGTGTTAAGTAAATAACGTAGTTTCAAAGTTACTTCGAGTTTCATATTTTACTCAAAAGTAACACCTAATTTATGAATAATCTATATATAAATATGAAATATAAATAAAATTCGTTACTCGCGGAGAGTATAGGAGAGCACTATGAGAGGTTGTTAGGTGGTAGGAGGTTCGTCCTCCGTCTGGCTCGCGACCACTATCATGTCAAAGGCGGACCGCCAAATATCTTATGATGTGTTCCGGTTCGATGGCATGTAAGCCAGATTTTCCCCTTTCCCACCCATTCTTTCTTCAAAATGTGGTGGTTCTGATAGTGGACTACTACATTGTCCCCCCTTCCATCAGTATCCCCTAGGTTGGCAACGCATCTACAACATCTCTGGTGTTGTAGATGTCTATGGGCGAAGGTAACCACTTACCATCAGGTGGTCCTTCTGCTCGTTTGCCCTTTAAAAAAAAAAAAAAAAAAAAAAAAAGAGGATTTTTCTACGAAAACTTGACAAAATGGGATTTTAAGTTTTATAGTCCTTGCAAACAAAGTCGCAGGATACAGTTTTTTTTAAGGATAACAGATGGCAAACGAGCAGGAGGACCATCTGATGCTAAGTGGTTACCTTCGCCCATGGACATCTACAACACCAGAGGTGTTGTAAATGCGTTGCCGACCTAGTCTACAGTTGGTAGTGGGGAAAATCAAAAGCTCTAGCTATCATAAAAAAAAGAATCATCGAAATTGTTACACCCAGTAAAAATTTATGTCATAAACACACATAAAAATATCGTCAATTCGAGAATCTCCTCCTTTTTTGAAGTTAGTTCAAAATATTACCCTATAAAAATATTACCTTACAAAATATTACACAATACTAACAAAAGACATAGAAACATAGACAAGACATTACGTAAGCGGATATTGTAGCAAGATATTTGCAAATGAGAAACGTTAAATATCTGTTTCTAGAATTTCTACTATATTTAATTTAATTTTTTAAATATTTTATTATGAATATTTAATAATTTCCTTATAGAAATTACGAAAAATATGAATTTAGAATGGAATAATAACTTCTAAATCCATTAAAAATTGAAATTGAAATTCGATTAGTTACGTCAGCGATGTTTCCTAGTTGACAGTCGACGGTAAAAAGGGATGAGGGTAATTACCATCGTCTTTACATACCCTCGCCATAAATTATGGTTTCTAACAGAAGGCTTTATATACCTGGATCTTGGTATCAGCATAATGTTTTTCTGCATATCAGGGTACTCAGAGAGAACCAAGTGTCAAGACTCGGGAAAATAATAATGATCATGCCTCGGAGTGGGATAGCATGTATCAAGTTAGCGCAGACGCTATCCCATTAATCCACCTTCGCCTCGATTTATTTAGCCACATCTCGGTGATTTATAATATAATTTAAAAAATATATTTTTGTATAATTTTTGTATATAAACCTATAGCCTTACTTCGTGATTGACAGACAACGGATTGCTGAATCTACTGGTCATAGGGAGCTGGAATTTTGCATGAAGGTTCCTTAAGGGGTATAAGGAAAGAATAAAATAGATTCTCTGAAAATATCAACGGAAACGGGAAATGAAGGGATTTTAAGTTTCATTCACGTAAGCTATATACATATATTTAAATCACTTTACTGATAAGATAAAGTGCGATCGATTTCGCCACTTGGTCGCAATACAGCAACAAACTTTTTTTTTACTATCCTGCTTAGGATAAAGAATAAAACTTAGTCCACGCAAGCAAAGTCACGTAATAATCCTCGTTTATTAAAAAATAAATAACCAGGTTGATACGTAATATGCTCTATGTTGTAATATTTATATGTAATGCTTTATTTTAATTAAATCAAAATAATATTAATTGCCTCCGGTAATATAAAAAAATAAGGATAACATTTACTTATAAAATGGAATAAATTATAAGAAATAGAATAAAAAAATATATTGATTGAAGTTGTTTTTAATTGCCATTGATTTAAATTGTATACTAATATCGATTTTTATATAATATTTTAATTTTTTAATATGCAAATGTATCATTACATACATAAATATTTGATAAAAAATATATTAATTAATTTATTTTTTTATTTATTTATTTATTAAGACATTTTCAGTCCAGTTGTTAGTAACAATAGAAACTTAAAACTACGTTGGTAAACTTATATCAAAAATCTATATACTAATTTACTACCTATTTACTCAGCCTTGTTTGCCTCTCCACTACACCAACAAAATGCTCTAGCATAGGTTCGGCGAACTTGGCACTGAACATTTTCAGAATTCTGTTAGGACTGTTCCTTTATTTTATTTCTTTTCTTTCTGTTCCTTTTTATTTCTTTTTATTTTATTTTTTTATTTTCCTTTTTATTTCTGTTCCTTTATTTGTTAATTTATTGTATATTAATGTATATACGTAAGAAGTTATAGTTATTTGACGTAATAAGATAAAAATCTTTCTAAAAATTCTATACTTTGTTTTTATCATGTTTTCAGAGAAAACGACAGTAATTTTTTTTTAACTTCACGCTGTATCCCGCATATAGCAAGGTAGGCAGAGGGAACCTGAGAACCTAGTGTTAAAACACTCCGTTCTCTTTCAACAAATCCGTTCCCCACTTTCCGCCAGTTTGAGGTATTGCGTGTTGAGTGGCGGAACTCAACGCCGCGCCTTGCCTTGTTACCAAACCCAGAAAACGAAAATACTTAATTTCCTGGAGTGGGAATCGAACCCGCAACCTGTCGCTTTACAGTCGGACACTTATGCCTCTGTGCCACGATAGGCGTTCGTAATGATAGCAAAAAAAACTATTTAATACACTGAAAGTTTTATTATAACGCAGTAATTAAGGAAAAAACTTAAATGTTGACTAGCTAACTTCATGGTGTCAGTTTTTCGTGACGATGTGCGTGCGCATTGTAAAAAATTACTCAATTCATTTTTTCAACGTTTTGGCACGTTGCCAAAAGTTGACAGCTTCTAATGTGATTGACTGTGAGTTCGATTCCCACTCGTGGAAATATATTGAAATTTCAATTTTCAGTTAAATCTGACAAGAAAAGCTGAAGCGCAGCGTTGAGTTCCGACACTTAACACACAGTGTCTCGAATTCGGTGGAATGCGGCAAACGGTAATACATACATACATAGCTTCACTCTGTATCCCGTAGGGTAGACAGAGGGAACCTAGTGTTAAAACACTCCGTTCCCCACTTTCCGCCGAATTAAGGCATTGCGTGCTGAGAAGCGGAACTCAACGTCACGAGTTGCCTTGTTACCAAACCCAGGAAATGAAAAATTCCATATCTTTGAGTGGGAATCGAACCCACAATCTCTCGCGCTTACAGTCGCACGCTTGTGCCTTTGCGCCAAGACAGGCGTTACACGAACGCGTTGCGGACGGTAATAAAATATTATGATAATATTTTTTCTCGAATAGCACGTAACTCCGGGAGAACCTAGTGTAAAAGACACTCTATACTCCAGTTTTCGTCAAAAATTGTAGATATAAACATTTCCCTTAGACGGTATCGAACCCACAACCAATTGCGTTTTCAGTCCGATACCGTTCGACTGTGCCATGATGGCCTTAATATATATCTTTCTATTATTTTAAATAGTTATTCACGAAGGATTAAAATCTTACTTGAATTCTATAGATAAAAAATACAATACAATTGAAAAAACTTGAACAAAAAAGCTATACAAAACGAGGCCTCTCTTAAAATAAGCAAAATGATAAATAGTTACGAATGGGAAAGTTAAAACCTACTCTTTCTAAGGCATCTACGGAACACTTTAAAAGGTTTCGGCGTGAGGTCCACTAAAGTTAAAGATATACTTACTTACCTTCATGCCCTAGTGGGCCCTGTCCCTAGCGAGGTAGTTAGAAAGAACGGAGCGCTAAACGCTACAGTCCCTGCATACCTCTTTCGCCTCGTCCACAGTCATTAAGGTACATACATGCCCTCCGGAGGGCCCTCATGCTTTTTACGTGACCTTCCTCCAGTATCATTGATGCTGTGTTCTCGAAGGTCAACCGAGGTGTCCCCCTTAAAGATTTTTTTTTACTTTTTACGAAAATTACGCGGGCGGAGGAGCATAAAATTTGTCAATGAAAATATTTTTTAAAATAATGCATAAAAAATATGTTAAATTATTAAAATAAATATTACACGCACTACCTTGGTTTGACATCTATGTTTATATAAAGTGATATATACGTTGCTAGGCGACGCGTTGTTAACGCGTCAACGGAGACAATAGTACAGATAAATAAACAATTAATTGTGGGTTTGATTCAAACTCAAGATAAAAAATCTAATAAAAATGACCATCATGGCGCAGACGGACAGCGTACTGACTGTAAACAAGATTGTTTGTGGGTTCGGGTCCCACTGGAAGAAATAATTATATACCTACCAATTATATTCGTTTCTCCGCTCTCATAAGACAAAACGCGGTGTCGAGTTTCCGCCAAGCAATACAATATGTCCCGAATTTGGGCAGAAAGAGGAGAACGGAGTATTTTGACACTAGATTCTCTTTGTCTACACTGGTATGCGGAATAAAACATGAAGCTAAAAGTATTTGAACCTATGAATACAGAATTTTATGTATTGGGCTATCTATAGCTATATTTTATAAGTTAGGTTAGCCAGTAGGCTTGAAACTATAGAGTTTCAAGCCTACTGGAAATATAACTTTAAACTTTCACTCTCATCGCGTTCACCAAGATTGAGGCACGTACCATTAAATTATCTCGAATTATAATTATAACTAATATGAAATTACATCTGTTTTATATAATATCTTACTAATTAAATACATATATTTACTTCCTCTTATATTACTGACTTCCTCTTAGATTACATTAACTGTAACAGCAAGGGAAACAGCAGTATGGGTTCGAATTCCTATTAGGGTATTGATGAAAGTTAAGGTTTTAAACTTGTCCGACGATCTAATAAGAATAGCAAGAAGTAGATAGAAAAAACGGTACCAATTTACATGGATGTTTTCATGGGGATCTCACTAGTACGGTACGCGGTTAAAACGATGAAGTAAATGAATATATTTAATTATTTGGAGTGTTAATAAATACTTATTAGATATTTATTTTCACAGGCGTACGACTGTAAACACGACAGGTTGTGGGTTCGATTCCTACTCCAGGAAATGGAATTTTTCATTTCCAGTGTTTGGTAAAGGCAAAAGCGCGGCGTTGAGTTCCGCCACCCAACACGCAATCGTCTCGATATGGCGGAAAGTGGGGAACGGAATTATTGAAAGAGAATGGAGTGTCTTAACACTAGGTGCTCTGGCACCCTCTGCCTACCCTGCTATATGCGGGATACAGCGTGAAGTTAAAAAAAAAAAAAAAGTAAATTTATAATTCAGTCTATACATATACGTATACACATTCGAAAAAAAGCACCACAGATCTCCAAAATTTTACTTTTGTCAATATTTGATAATAGGGGAAACCCATTTCGTTCTTTGTTAAACCAGACCGGAAATATTCATTTATAATATTTATAAATATATATTATCCTCAATCTGTATACGACTCTGAAACAAAAATTAATTTAATATAAATAATTAACATATTTGTAACAAGGGCACCTCTAAATCTAAGAAATTCTATAATTCTTAGCGATAATATTGATTGAAAGAAATTTTTACTAGAATAATATGTTTCTCCTTGTGCTTGCACCTGTCATGGCGCAAAGGCACAAACGTGCGACTGTAAACGTAACAGGTTGTGGATTCGATTCCCATTCCAGGAAATGGAGTTTTTCATTTCCAGGGTTTGGTAACAAGGCAAAGTGCAGCGTTAAGTTCCGCCGCTCAGCACGCAATGCCCCAATTCGGCGGAGAGTGGGGAATGGAGTGTCTTAACACTAGGTTCCCTCTACCTACCTATAAGGAGGCTATAATTTCAATTTTGACGAGTCTTTTTTTACATGATACGTAGTGCTTCTGTTGTCTCATTTGAATTTATTTAAGATTAGACGAGCAGTTTTTGAGTTATTCGTAATAAGTTTACTTTTTAGTGTATTCTATTTGTAGTCGGTTCTCTTTTGTTTTTAAAATGTCAATTATTTAACCTTTTTTCATAGCAATATGAACCGAGCAACTTATCATTACGTAGTGTAAGTAAAGTCGCTTATTCTGTCTGTCCTTTTGTATGCTTAAATCTTTAAAACTACGCAACGGATTTAGATGTCGTTTATTTAATAGATAGAATCATTGAAGAGGAAGGTATATTTGTATAATAATATTCAATATAAAGTAGAGAAATACTGTAATTTTCGAGGTTTCTAATGTGTCGTAAATAATTACGTTTTTTCCGCTTACATTGCAAACGCAGGCTGATCCCTACGAGATTTATCAAAATAATGTACCAAGTATTTGTACACTTTGAAAAGATCTATAGAAAAGTTCTTCTTCTTCTTCTTTATCTTGGCATTTATCCTGGCTAGCCAGGGTCTGCCTTCCTACTCAATCTAATCCACTTTGCACGATCCTCAACATCTGTAGAACTTCTACAGAAAACTATGCGATGGTATATGTCTATCTCTTATGGATAACCCACAATAGCATTTTTACGAGAAATAATAGCTTATATTCGAAGCAATACAGAATTAATAAATATTTTTTTTTGCTAAACGACATAGGCTATATATTTTATACCCGTGCGAAGCCAGGGCGGTCCGCTTGTTATTAATATACAAAACTACACCGTTCTTGAGTGACTGACAGCCAAAACTACCGGATGTAGACACCTGAAATTTAGCTCAGGTTTTTCAAAATTCATTAGGGAACAGGCGTAAACGTTGAAATATAGAACGTTGGTTTATTTAATAGGGTAAAGGTGTAAGATAGAGCATAGGCTTCACAAGAACAAAGTAGCAGGGGTCAACCATTGGCTTTATACTGTGGGGTAATGCAGCCGCTATTAATTCTATCTTTGTCTGGCAGAAGCGAGCTATTCGTGCAATCTATAACTTAGGCCCCAAAGATTACTTAAGACAAAAAATTAAGGAAATTAATATTTTGACAGTTGCCTCTCAGCACATCTTTAAACATAGAGATAGATAGACAAGAAATGAAAATACTAAATTTTACATATCCTGGATTTCCTGGATCATATATATATATAATTTATTTTAATATATTAAAAAATGACATTTTAAATAAAATAAATGTCACAAATAAAAAAAAAACCGCCTTACAATTACCGTAAAACAATCAGAAAGCAACTATGACGTAAAGCGTGAAGCGTTAACGTTGCGCTCGCGCAGATACGTTTCAGTTGACAGTCGGACCTCAAGAGTGGCAATGTGTGTTTGTGTGTTGTGTGCTAGCTAGTGATTATTTTATATGTAAGTATTATTTTTTTTTAAATAATATATTTTTATGATTATTATTAAATATTATTATATATTTATATATGTATATATATCAGTGGCGACTCGTCCATACAACTCGATTCCCACCAGCTTGCCTAACTTTTCAAAGTACAAATGTGAGACCTAAAAAAAAAGGTCGCCAGGAAAATATTGGGCATTAATTTGCAAAAAAACAAGCCCTGACAGCTTTCGGACCTAAAAAAAAAGGCGATCATTCGATAGTAATATTACTAAATACCTTGACATCCTATACCACTTTCCCTAAATATATCGGCTTCCCTAAATAAAATTTTCATAGAGATAATATACTTCGTTCTCTAGTTTCCGCTCATGCTACAGTGTATTGCAGAACTCAACGCCGCACTTTACCTTTTCACCTCCTCGTCTATATTGCCTAAATATAATTAATGTTACTATTTTTAAAAAAAAAATACAAATTAAAAAAAAAAAATTACTTCTTGTATTTATACCGTGTCACTGTCCTTTAAATAATTGTTAATATTTTTTCGTATAAACAAAATATTACTGTAAATATATTTGTCGCTTAAGTTACGGATATGTCAGTATTTTTTTTAATATTGTAGGCAGAGGAAACCTAGTGTTAAAACACTCCGCTCCCCACTTTTCACTAAATTGATTATATTAAATTAGCTTGAAGCTTTTTTCGCATAGCAGGGTAGGCAATCTTCTTGCCTAATTCATTTATTTATTTATTAGATTCACCAGTGGTAATTACATCGGATATAATTTTACAATAGTTTGTTTTTATTCTTATAGCTAAATGCATTACCTTTTAAAGTGAATACCACATGCGAATATAAGGACAAGATATACTTTTTTTATAAAATTAGTTTTAAAATGTTATTAAATTACAATCAATGAATAGGAAAGAATACTAAAAAGAAAAAATATTAAAATTATTTATGTTGTCTGACATGTCAAGAGAGGACAAGGAGAGGTATTGGAAAACGCAATTCGTTCTTCAATATTATTAAGTTAATTAAAGTAACATAGTAATAATAATAAGCCCGCAGGGCAGCTTGTGGCGAGCTGTTGGGGAGTGGCGACCCCACGGACCTGAGACCTCCAGAGGGGAATTGTAATTTATCCCCCGCCTCTGGCTTGCCTTCATTGGCCGGCAGAGTGGAGCGCAAGAGCTATATGCTCGGAAGGGTGGAAGTGCTCAATCTGCGTAATAACGGGGAAACCCGCTCACGAGCACTCTCGCGATGGTGAAACCGGTGCACACCTCTCGACACCCTTAGCCGACCACACCGATGTTGCGCCCGAGGCACTACGCCGCTTTGTGGGGGCCCATCTAGTGGGAGGCGAGTCACCGTCCGCTAACCTTTCAATTTGAGACTGTTGAAAAGGCGGACGTCCGGTAGTCTCAATCAATAGCCCAGTACTTAGTCCATCCAAACTCCATTCCATAGCCCTATTTTAGTTTTCCATATGTTCCATAGCTCCTACGCATTGACCGGTGACCATATCTGAGCAATTGGCTATGGTTACTCAGAGATGGATCCCGGTCAATGCGTCAGATTAAAAAATATTGTTGTCTCAAAGGGGCCTCTACGTGTTGGATATTTTTAAAATATCCCGCATATTGCAGGATAGGCAGAGGGATTGAGGCATTGCGTGCTGAATGGTGGAACTCAACGCCGCGCTTTGCCTTGTTACTAAACCCAGGAAATGAAAAATTCAATTTCCTGGAGTGGGAATCGAACCCACAACCTGTCATGTTTACAGTGGCACTTGTGCCTCTGCGCCACGATAGGCGTAACACTTAGATTTTTGTTTTAGTTTAATTGGTAATTTTTTAGTCTTGTTTAATACCCAATTAATATTAATTGGGCTCACAATGTAATTTCCGCGTCTGCTATATGACATTCTATGATAAATTATTAAGATTTAAACAAAAAAGGAACTTCAAAGAAAATGCATTTAAAAGTACCATTATTACGCTATCATATAAAACAAGCATCATCAAAATTGGTTCAACCAGTAAAAAGTTATGCACGAATAAAAAAATACAACCCAATAACCTCCTCCTATTTTGAAGTTGGTTAAAAATAGAAAGGAAGTTAGATAGTCTTACGTTTCCGCGAACGCTATATAATATAACGGAATAAAATGACCCGTTGACGCGTAAAATATGCGTTACTTAGCAACATGTCACTGTATAGAGAATCGTATGTGACATATATGACTATATTATGTACAGAATTTTGTGTGTATTACACATTATTAGCATATTTTATAATATGTAATACACACAACCGTGCCGTGTGGTCCCGGCTTAAGAATAGGACCACCCCATCTCTACCCAAGGGTGCCGTACGAGGCGGCTAAGGGAACATCCGGAAAATGAGCAGCAGCATTTTTCCGTGAGTTGCATCGACATCTACTGCGATTAAGGCAATCCCCCAATGATAAGGAAAATAAAGCCATGGCCCCCCAGTCCCCGGCGGCTATTGCGGGAAAGCGCTGGATGCAGGAGGCATCCAGTCGTGCTTCATGGCGATCTATGGGGGAGGCCTATGTCCAGCAGTGGACGTCTTCTGACTGACGACGAATACACACAAAATATGCGTGTAATATTTACTTTATTCAATACTAGCTGTTACCAGCGGCTTTGCTCGCATGGTTCATACTACATACTATAGTGTATTGTGCGTATATGCGTTAATTGGAAGGCTTTGAAGTAGATATAATATAGATTTTTAAATAATTTACAAATATTCATATCCGCAAAATATTTTTTTTATTAAAAGGTATCCTAGGTCAAAATCAAAATCAAAATATTCTTTATTCAAGTAGGCTATTACAAGCAATTTCGAATCGTCAATTTACAAAGGTGTCAGTCGTGTCAGTCCTTTTTAATGCCTCTAAGAATATGTGTACAAAGTTTCATGATAATCGAACGTACATTCACATTTATGATGTTAGTAGGGATTGTATTTACGATAATTATGTCATAAAATGATTTTTCTATATATCTATATATGTAAAATTTAGTACTCTATCCACGTAATCTATATATAAATGAAGTACGTGAAGCAAAAACTTTGGATCCCTTTTTACGAAAAATACGCTGACAGGGGAGCATGAAACTTGGCACACTTATAGTTTATATAACGAAGGAGTGTAGAATGATAATATATTTTTAAATAATGCATAAAAAGTATATTAAATTAATAAAATAAATGTTACACACACTACCATGATTTGACATCCATGTTTATACAAAGTGACATATACGTGACGACGCAATGCGTTATTAACGCATTTACGGGGTCACTAGTTATGGTAAAGAGATGTTTTTCCTTCACTTATTTAATAAAATGTTGATAAAAAAATACATAGGGATAACAGTTTAATTCAGTCTAAAAATAAACAATCATATATGTTTACTTTAGTTTCCTGCCTGTCTTCAGAGGCTTCCTGAGGCCAGTCTGTCAGACTGTAATCGTGACAGGTTATAGGTTCCATTCCCACTCTAGAAAATTAAAATATTAAATAATATTTAGAATTTTTATTTCCTTGCTCTGGTAACAAGGCAGAGCGTGCTGTTGAGTTCCGCCACTCAGCATGTAATGCCTCATTTCGGTGGAAAGTGGGAAACAGGGAGTCTTAACATTAGATTCCCTTATATACTCGTACGTACATAGCTTCACGCTGTATCCCGCATACAGCAGGGCAGGCAGAGAAAACCTAATGTTAAGACACTCCGTTCTCCACTTTCCTCCATTTAGATGAGAGAACCTAATGTTAAGACACTCCGTTCTCCATTTTCCATTCAAGCATAGCGTGCTGAGTGGCGGAACTCAACGCCGCGCATTGCCTTTGTTGACAAACCCAGGAAATTAAAAATTCCATTAACTGGAGTAGGAATCGAATCCACAACCAGTAGCGTTTAGTCACACGCTTGTGCATCTGCATTTTTACTGGATGAATCAATTTTAATGATTTCATTTTTATATGACAAATAGTGCTTTGATTTCGTCAGTAGTTTTTGAGTTATTCGTAATAATGATACTTTTATGTACATTTTTTCTTTAAGTCCTTATTATAAATTACTATCTATTTGTCACTAATGAGCTTCTATTAATAAATCCAAAGCATACTAGAAACTGACATATGAATGGATTGTTTGTAAGTTGTGAAAGCTACATACTGCTATCTACGCATGTATCTAAGCAAAGAGGCCTAACTAATGTTATTAATATATTTAAAAATAGACATGAGTTATGGTTTTTCTAGTAGTTTCATTGTTGAGTAGTAACAGATAATTTAGTGTCAAGACACTCCGTTCTTTGTATTCTGCACGAAATCAAGGCATTGTGTATTGAGTTGTGGAACTCAACGTCGCACTTAGTTTGACTCAAAACGATGTATGAAGAAAAAACTAAACATAATTATTTGTAGAAGTCAAACCCAAACCAGAGACGCTGCACCATAATGGCTTGCAAGGAAAGAATTATGTTTTTTATTTCTTTTTAAATGTGTAGTTATTTATTTTTTGTTTATCCTTCTCCATATTAAAAAAAATGATAATCGTATATCATGATAAAATTAAACGCGGCGTTAAGTTCCGCTACTTAGCAAACAGAATGTCTCGACACAAGGAGCACCCTGACTACCCTGCTATACAGGATATAGAAAGAATCTAATATATTATGAGAAATAAATTTACTTTCTATGAGTTATGCCACTTTCCCATTAACCGTTGCTTTCATTCATGTACACTGTTCAAAGCGACGAGTCACATATAACACTATTCAAGTTCTTTAACTTATTAGGACGAATGAGCTTTTACTAAATCATGCTATTTTCATCATATCATCTTCATTATAGTAGTATAAAAGAAATATATTTAGCTATATTTATTATATATTTAGAATATACGAGTACATATATTTCTTTTTCTTTTTTTTAGCTTCACGCTATCCCACATATAACAGGGTAGGCAGAGGGAACCTAGTGTTAAGACACTCCGTTCTCTTTTAACATTTTCTTTCCCCACTTTCCGCTGAATTGAGGCATTCCGTGCTGGGTGGCGGAACTCAAAGCCGCACTTTGCCCTGTTACGAGAACGAGAACGAGAAAATGAAAATATTAAATATTAATTATCAAAAATATTTTATATATTCATTTCCTGGAATGGGAATCGAACCCACATGCATATTTATTGCGCCACAACACGCCTTTTACCATTATAAATAGACGAAAAGCTAATAACAAGAAGTCTTACAGTAAAAATTGAATCTTAAAAGTAATATAGGCTTCTAGGTCACAGCATCCCACATCTCCATACATAGCAGGTGTCACCAATTCTCTGCCAATCCCGAGATAAATCTTACTACACAGTATTAAAGTCATCAATCGGACATCCCAAAGTCATAAGTGTGACGACCGTAAAGCAATTACAGCGTAGGGCTTTCTCTCATACTTGTATTGTATAATATATTTTTGTTTCTTTTACTTTCACTTGACTCTTGAATGTTACAATGGTTGAATGTTTTGTTACTTTTTTTGAATAGATGAATAGACTAAGTTCTATGTATATAGGTAGAAGCTTTCTATGACTATTTTTTTGCACAAAAAGTAATATACATACATACATAGCTTCACGCTGTATCCCGCATATAGCAGGGTAGGCAGAGGGAACCTAGTGTTAAGACACTCCGTTCCCCACTTTTCAGAACGCAAGTTTGCCTTGTCCTTTGCATAAAAAAAATAAAAATAAATATAAATAGAGTGGAATTGAGACCCTGGAGGCTTTTTTGAAATGGGTTAAACAATTTTTATACAAGCTTTTTTAAACTATGTGTATAATCATATCTAATATAAACACTGTATACAAAAACAATAGTAGATTAAATAATAAAAAATAAAGAGGTTAAACAAAAAAAGCGCCTGTCGTGGCGCAGACGCACGATACCCTCTCCAGGAAATGTAAAATTTAGTATTTTCATTTCTTGGGTTTGGTAACAAGGCAAATCTCGTTTTGTTCCACCAATGAACACACAATCGCGAATTCGTGCGAAAAAACTACCTTATGCGGGATAAAGCATGAATCTGTAAAAAAAATCCTTCTAAGAAACTTTGCTTCATAAATCTTTCTCACCATTCTTTCATAACTCATCCTCTCGACGTGCCCAAACCACCAGAGCATGTTCTTCTTCATTCTTACTATAACAGTCCTTATACATGTCTTTCTAAGTATCTATTCGTTGCGGATCAGCCAAACTGACTCCGCATATTCTGCGAAGAGATCGCATCTCTACAACCTTCATCTTTCTTTCGTTCTTCTTTCGAAAAACCCACGTTTCACGAGTATAACTAATAAAAATATAATACGTCAGTAAGTAATTACCTAAGTATTTTTCAAACATTTACTGCAATAATATTAATTTATTAATTTTGTCAATTACGCACAACTGGGACACGTCTGCACGCGATGTTTATATGTCACTTGAGGGAATATTTACATTTATAATATGCTAGGTGTTTCCTTCTACAATAACCATTATAGAACGAAAAGTTAGTAATAAAAATATTGAAAGGTTCCTTATTTTATGAGCTATCTAATTCATAGACTAATATGCAGCTTCACTATTTTAACCACTCCAGGAAATGTTAGTATTTTCATTTCCTAGGTTTGGTAATAAGGCAAAGCGCGGCGTTGAGTTCCGCCACTCATCACGTAATGCCTCAATTTGGCGTAAAGTGGGGAGCGGAATTATTATAAGAGAACGGATTGTCTTAACACTAGGTTCTCAGGTTCCCTCTGCCTACCCTGCTATATGTGGGATACAGCGTAAAGTTAAAAAAAAAAAAACTGTTTTACCCATATATATCGTGAGAATTTGTGAATGAGAGAATATGTCAGAATATGAAGTTAAGGCACTCCGTTCTCAACTTTTCGCCCAAATTTAAGATATTGCGAGTTACGGGGCGTAACTCAACACCGTGTTTTGTCCTACCAGAGCTCGGATATGAACATTTTAATCCAATCTTTGCCTCAAGTGGGAATCGAACGCATGAACAAGTGTATACAGTCGTACGCTGTCCTACTGCGTTATATCTTTCGCTGCTTTCCCCCCCGAATTAAAGACATCGTGAATTAAGTAGTGGACTTCAGCGCCGTGTTTTAATTTTTCAGAGCTAGACAATAAATCGAACCTACAACCAATCTTGGCTACAGTAGGACGATCCCACACTACGCTGCTCACACTGTATTCCGCATATATTTCTTTCTGCCTACACTGCGTAGGCAGAAGGAAACTAGTGTTAAGATTCTCCGTTCCCTACTTTCCACCGAATTGTATTGCGTGCTGACTGGCGGAACTCAACGCCGCGCTTTGCCTCGTTACCAAACCCAGGAAATGGAAAATTCCATATCCTGGAGTGGGAATCGAACCCACAACCTGTCTCGCGCCACGATAGGATTTATATATCTTAAATAGATCTCAACTAAAATTACACTCTAATTACGAAGCAAATTTATTACCAGCCCTCTTCAATTGACTGAACAGCACTTCACTATCGCAAACGGCTAAGGGAATATTTTAATATAATTGCTTTATTATATGACGTAGTTTCTCCATGATTCAGCCGTACAGGAAAAGTAGACAGATACTTTCTCGTTTAATTGTATGACGAACGTTTCTTGTAATGACTATTTGATTATTTCCATATTTATGTTGTAAGTTTTTTAAATATTTTTATTATTATTTTTTTTTAATTTCACGCTGTATCCCGCATATAGCAGGGTAGGCAGAGGGAACCCGAGAAACTAGTGTTAAGACATTCCATTCTCTTTCAACAATTTCGTTCTCCACTTTCCGCTGAATTGATCTATTGCGTGTTGAGTGGCGCAACTCAATGCCGCGCTTTATCTTGTTACCAATCCAAAGAAATGAAAATACTAAATATTACATTTCTTGGAGTGGGGATCGAACCCACTACATGTCGTATTTACAGTTGCACGCTTGTGCCTCTGCGCAACGACAGGCTTTTTTTAATATTTTTAAATGCTAAAAAACGAATAGTGTCTTGACACTAGGTTCACTCTGGCTACCTTGCTGTGCCCGATAAAGCGTGAAGCTGCAAAAAAAATATTTTTAATCTCACACTTAGGATAAGAAAAACATTTTTAGAAAACGTATAAAATATTGAACGAACGAGCAGGATTGGAACCTGCGCTCTTGGAAGCGATTAAATGCTCTTCCCCGTAAGCCATACGTTCCATCTAGGTCCAAATTCGTACACGTTTATTACAATTTATTGTTTTTGTTAGAGTTCTCTATAGACATGCTGTTGAGAGTTTTGTACAATTTTCTGTTACCAAAATATTATCTCTTGGAACAATAATTTGGCAAGATATTGTATATTAAATATTTTTAAATGTTATTTAAACATATAGGCTATAAAACTGTATTCGGATAGAAAAACTAATCCTTTAAAAACTATATCATGGGATTTTTTGATTATGTAAATAATGTTTAATTCTGTCACGTAAGACAAAATGCAACTTCAAGTTCCGCCACTTGACAAGCAATGTCTCGAATTTGGCCGGAAAGTAGAGGGTGTTGACAATAAATACTCTCTGCCTATCTTGATTGAACTAAAATATTTTAACAAATTATTTAAATACTAGTGTTCGCGTTGACGCGTTAACAACGTGATGTCTTTAGCAACGTATATGTACACTTTATATAAACATGGATATCAAACCATTATTTAAAAAAAATGTTAGCATGCTGCACTCCTTCTCTATATAAACTATAAGTGTGCCATATTTCATGCTCCTCCGGCGGCATAATTTTCGTAAAAATGGGTCCAAAGTTTTTGCTTCACGTATTTATATATAGATATACTTTTTATATATGAATATTTATATATATTTTATCTGTATACATATAATATTATTTACTTCATGACTGTCAATCAAAATGTCAGTGTCAATAGCTAATAAGAAAAATTACAGTCACATTGATTTTCATTGGCGAAATGATTTGTGCTCCGCTTACACGGTCAAAGCGCCATAATTAAAGAACTGAACTGAACTCACTTTGATATCATAAATAATGATAAATATATGTATGTAGGTATTTTATATTATACTTCCTATTGTAATAGAAAAAAAGCTAGTAGAATAAATAGAAATATACTAATTCAAACAAAAATATATTAAGAAATATGACCTTATATTAAAACTTCGTAGTGAGAGAACCTAGTTTAAAGATACTCTGAGACATTGCGTATAGAATTGCGGGACTCAACGCCGCACTCTGCCTTACCATTTCCCAGCTTTGGTAAGACAAAACGTGGCGATGAGTTCCGCTAATCAACACCCAATGTTTCAAGTTTGGGTGGAAAATAGAGAACGGAGTGTATACACACTAGACGTATAATTAATATTAATAATAAAGTATAAAAAAATACTAAATAAATAACTAAAATTATTCTAAACAGATTATTCGAAAGTACATTCGGAAACCTAACGTTTCAAACTCTTTACAATAGTCCGTGGTTACTAAAAGGATTAATCCAGTTAAAATAAGATTATTTAATGTGTAATAAACAAGGCAAAGCGCGGCGTTGAGTTCCGCCACTCAGCACGCAATGCCTCAATTCGGTGGAAAGTGGGGAACGGAGTGTCTTAACACTAGGTTCCCTCTGCCTACCCTGCTATATGCGGGATATAGCGTGAAGCTATGTACGAGTATGTATGTATTTAATATGTGTAACAATCGCAAAAATCAAAGGTCTAAGTAAATACATAAGCTTTAAATTGTTAAAAAATATAGTTTTATTATAAAAATAATTTTATTTCAGTTGTGCCTGCCTTCACGATGGCTACTATAGTGAACTCCACGCAAAGTGTCCTGAAAGACACGTACGACTACTACTTATGGACGTTGTCGCTTTCTGGTAAGTTATTTACATATTATGTATATATATATTTTACGTTATAACATTTAAAAGTTACTTATGATGTTTTGAATTCGAGCAAAAAGCGGAGACCGAAGTGTTTTGACTCTAGTTTCTTTTTGACTATTCTATCATGCAGAAAAAAGCGTGAAGCATAATAGGTGTTTATTAAACATAACGCCTGTCGTGGCGTAGAGACAAGCTTACGACTGAAACCTGACAGGTTGTGAGTTTGATTCCCACTCCAGGAAATGGAATTTTTCATTTCCTGGGTTTGATAACAAGGCAAAGCGCGGCGTTGAGTTCCGCCACTCAGCACGCAATATCTCAATTCGATGGAAAGTGGGGAACGGAGTGTCTTAACACTAGGTTCTCTCTGCCTACCCTGCTATATGCGGGATAGGTTCGTTTTACTCTAACAAAAATCTATATTGGATATCTCGAATATCCTATCAATGGACAAAAGGGTCAGCGTGAAATACAACTTAGAGCCATACTTGACTTTGTAAAGGAAAATCAAATAATGCTCATTTTACACTGTAGTGCGCTTTACACTACGCTTCACTTCGCTTTTTTATTGATTTAAAGTATGCAATGACAAAAGTTTATATTGTCACTTTCGTTCTCTTTTTATAAATACTATACTGCCAGAGGACTTTTAAAATTGGCATAAATTTGTAGAAGAAGTGTAGAAAATCATTATGTTTTATTATAATGTATCATAAATATATATTTTTTTTAACTTCACGCTGTATTCCGCATATAGCAGGGTAGGCAGAGGGAACCAGAGAACTTAGTGTTAAGACACTCCGTTCTCTTTCAACAATTCCGTTCCCCACTTTCTGCTAAATTGAGAATTTATTAAATTAGTACATAAATACATTAAATTAGTAAAATACTCAAGTCTCAATTTACCAGAAAGTAAGGAACGGAAACGTTGAAAGATAACGGAATGTCTTAACATTAGGTTCTCTGGCTCCTTCTGCTAACCCTGCTATTCACGGAATACAGCGTGTAGCTAAAAAAAAATATGTAAATTCTGTTTTTAAGTCATTTATATATTTTTTTATTTGATTGATTTTTGATATTTAAAAAAATATATTTGCATGTCGACCTAACTTATTCACGCCTGGAACGAATACATAGCACTAAAAACGAAAACACTTGTTGTTACAGACAAAAGAACAGAAGGATGGCCGCTAGTGGATTCACCGACACCAACAGTGATCTACACCTTAATATACCTATTCATAGTATGGATTGGACCTAAGCTCATGAAAGACAGACGACCTTTCAAACTAAATTGGCTCTTAGTTCCCTATAACTTGGCTATGGCAGCTCTGAACGCATATATAGCAGTACGTTTGCTAACAGCGTCTTTCCGACTCCGATATAGTTATATTTGTGAGCCGTGTAGGCAGAAATATGATGCGGATGAAATGCAAGTAAGTCATGTTTTAATTTATAATTTTTTTTTTTAACTTCACGCTTTATCCCGCATATAGCAGGGCAGGCAGAGGGAACCAGAGAACCTAGTGTTAAGACACTCCATTCTCTTTCAATAATTCCGTTCCCCACTTTCCTTGCTTGTTACCAAACCCAAGAAATGAAAAATTCCATTTCCTGGGGATCGAACCCACAACCTGTCGCATTATTATTATAAAATTGTTTGCAAACGACGATGAAGCCATCGTGGCATAGTGGAACAACATTTGACTGTAAGCAAACAGCGATTTTAGGTGTAAATCTATATAGATAATATTTATATTTCATATATAGGTTTCCTTCCGGTAAGATCAAACATCCGGTGTTGAGTCAATTCCCACTCAATTCAAATATAAATATATACTACAAATACCTATGTATGGATGGCAAGTGAAGGACAGAGTGACTGAAATAAATTCTCTTTCCCATTTGACCATTTTTTTGCTTTAGTCTTCGTACACTATTTTTTTTTAACTTCACGCTGTATCCTGTATATAGCAGGGTAGGCAGAGGGAACCTGAGAACCTAGTGTTAAGTCACTCCGTTCTCTTACAAAAATTCCGTTCCCCACTTTCCGCCAAATTGAGGCATTGCGTGTTGAGTGGCGGAACTCAACGCCGCGTTTTGCCTTGTTACCTAACCCAGGAAATGAAAATACTAACATTTCCCGGAGTAGGAATCGAACCCATAACCTGTCGTGTTTGCAGTCGCACTCTTGTGCCTCTGCGCCACGACAGGCGTTCGTACACTATTAGTAGATCAAATAAAACAGTAAACAAAACGCGGTGTTGAGCTCTGTCACTCAACGCAATATAACTCCGGTTGAGGGTGGTGGTGACCAAACTCCTGGGGTACCTGCGTTTTACGGGACGCTACCCAGTTGCGGAGGGGAATTGTATTCTAGCCCCGTCTCCTCACAGGGAAAAATGTTTCGAAGAGGCGCGGGTTCGAGTCCCGATGCATTCAAAATTTTCATACGTTTTCTAAAAATGCTTATCTTTTCCTTCATATACAGTTAGTAGAATAAATAAAATAGTAATAAGCCCAGACTAACAACTAACTAACCATAACCCAAGTCTAACGGAACTATAAGTAAAAATAAAACAAAGTTCCTGTAGATAGAGGCATCAGCTATAGATATTAATAACAATCTTCCTACAACGGGTTCAATGTAGCGTAACGTGATTATAGTTGACAAATGATAGTCATTCGCCCGATCTCGGATATATCTTAATCATTTTGCCCTATATATAGAAATATGTGTTTACCGTTATATCATAGCAGAAGGAACTAAAAAGAATGTGTTTGAAGATCGATTCTTATCATTTTAGTCATCCTGGTAGGGATATTTAGTTCATAATTTAAAAATACTGTACTTAAATAGAAAGAAGGTAACAAGGCAAAGTTCGGCGTTGAGTTCCGCTACTCAACACGCAATGCCTCAAATTCGGCGGAAAGTGGGGAACGGAATTGTTGAAAGAGAACGGAGTGTCTTAACACTAGGTTCTCAGGTTCCCTTTGCCTACCCTGCTATATATGGGATACAGTGTGAAGCTATGTACGTACGTAAATAGAAAGAAGCCACTCCGTTTTCTGCTTTTCGCATGAATTCTCTCAAGTTGGGATCGAATCCACAAATATCGCCTTAGTAGTAAGAAGCTGTCTCACTGCGTAATGACATTATACAAAAATGTGATATTAAAGAATAAGATTTTTGTTCCTTACATTAAATATAATAATGTCCCCGAGTGGGAATCAAACCCACAGTCCATCGCGTTTCTAGCCATCAAATTCTTTTTACAGGCTCTCTCTAATAACTCTGATATGCGGAATAAAGCTTGAAGCTGTTTTTTTTATGTCATTAAATATGATGCGGCGTTGAGTTCCGCCACTCAACACGCAATGCCTCAATCTGGCGGAAAATGGGTAACGGAATTGTTGAAAGAGAACAGAGTGTCTTAACACTAGGTTCTTAGGTTTCCTCTGCCTACCCTGCTATATGCGGGATACAACGTGAAGTTGAAAAAAATATGATGATGAACAAAACCACGAGACTAGTCCTAGTATAGTAAAAAATAAGAAGTAATGCTTACTTTCATATACCCTACTCCTAACGTCAAAGATAACATTACAAACCATTAGTAGTTCCTTATCAATACTTTCATCTAAATATCTTTAGTGGCATTTGCAAATGATATTTCAAAATATGTATTTTATCTTGATTATACTTGGAAATTTTCACTCTAGTTTGCTTTTAGAGAAGGAACTATGCTTAAATGCTAAAGGGTAATTCTTCAAGATTTCCCACTTTTCTGATTCATATGGTCCAATTTTTTTTATACTTTTGGCACAATAAAACGTGTTCCTATGAAAGTAGGTGTACCACAAAATATATATTTGAGATACATATATACACCTATATGTATATATGTGTGTATATATTTATATATGTATGTAAAATTAATACTTTTTGCGCCCTACTGCTGTTTCTGATCCATAGTTTTTGTATTTATAATGGTTGCCTGTAAGAAATCACTTCTAGTGATAAGGCCGCCATTGCACATAATGTTTTTCATGTTTTATGTATTGTTATTATGAGTATTTGTAAAATTGTATGTGCAATAAAGTATTATTATTATTATTATTACCTATCTTACCTACTTTCGTAGTGGTACACTTAGTTACATAGGAACATGTTTTATTATGCTAAAAGTGTCAAAAACTTTTGGGCATATGAATCAGGTGAAGAATGAAATCTCGAAGGAATGTGAGGGTATTTCCATTGGAATAATAGTAATAATAATACAAACTTTTCATTATACACTCAATAATAAAAAAAAAAAATTGTATATACGTACCAGGCGTGAATAAGTTAATAAGTAGTAAATTCTATTCAAGGCACATATTTTATAGTTTGAATTTTATCTATAAATCCCATGTTGTATGTTATATAAATACATTTAAATTAGATTGGGTAATTTATTCACCCTATAACTGAAGCAATCCTAATCTATATTAATATTTTAAAAATATACTCGTATATATACAATATTTTGTTAGGTGGTAGGAGGTTCGTCCTCCGACTGGCTCGCGACCACTATCATGTCAAAGACGAACCGCCAAATATCTAATGATGTGTTCCGGTTCGATGGCATGTAAGCCAGATTTTCCCCTTTCCCACCCATCCTTTCCCCAAAATGTGATGGTTCTGATAGTGGACTACTACATTGTCCCCCCTTCCATCAGTATCCTCTAGGTTGGCAACGCATCTACAACATCTCTGGTGTTGTAGATGTCTATGGGCGAAGGTAACCACTTACCATCAGGTGGTCCTTCTGCTCGTTTGCCGTCTGTTATCAATAAAAAAAAAAATATATACAAGGCGACTTATGAATATATTCACGCCTTTACACCATACATACCAACCATAAAAAGTTTAAACCATAATTATGATGCAAGCTTATTTTCAAAACCATCCTGCATATTACTACGTGAAGCAAAAACTTTGTAACTATCCTTACGAAAATTATGCGGACGGAGGAGCATGAAACTTAGCACACTTAGTTTACATAGCAAGGAGTGCAGAATGATACCTTATATCTTTTTAAATTAATGCATAAAAAATATATTAAACTAGCTTTCCGCCCGCGGCTTCACCCGCGTGGAATTCGGTTATATCGCGCAACGTGATAAGGAGTAGCCTATAGTCTTTCCCAAGGTCTAGACTATTTGTCAAAATTGGTTAAGTGGTTTATGTGTCAAAGTTGTAAACAGTTGAACAATTTTTCAAGATTTTATGTTTGACAATAAGGAATTTCTATACAAACTTTCATCCTTTATTTTGTCCCCTTCTACCATTTTTTTCGCGATAAAAAGTATTCTATGTCCTTTCCCAAGTACAGTTTCATCTTCCTGCTGAATTTCATCAAAATGGGTTCAGTTGTTTAGGCGTGAAAGCATAACAGACAGACAGACAGACAGAGTTACTTTCGAATTTATAATATTAGTAAGGATTAATAAAATAAATATTACACACACTACCATGGCTTGGCATCCGTGCTTATATAAAGTGAAATATATGTTGCTAGGCAACGCGTTCTTAACGCGTCAACGGGGACACTAGTAAGTGTTAACAGGGCAACGTTAAGGTGAATCTCTATAACAGATCTCATTAATATGATCAACCAAAGATATTCACAATTAACCGATGCCTTGATTAAGTTTGAAACTTCATGAATTGTTGGCACCAATCAATTAATTCTCTTCCTTTAAATTCGAGACACGTCCACAACTGCCCTTTCAACCCGGAAACTTTGAAAACTATACCTTAAATATTTTGCCTTTAATGTTCTAAAGATAGTCGCTTCACGCTTTATCCCACACATCAAAGTAGTCATAGTGAATCTAGTGTCAAGACACACCGTTCACCAATTTCCGCCTGTCGTGAACTCAATTTTTGTATATGCTCAAATTATGTGGCGAAACTCAACGCCGCGCTCTGTCTTGCCTATTCGCCCGATTGGGAATCGAACCCATAATCAATCACAGTTACAGTCAGACGCTGTTCCACTGTGCCACGATGGCTTTTAATGTTCTATTCGAACAATTGATATGTAGTAATATCCAGGATCGACTGAGGAGTGACGGTCCATATTTATTAACGTGCGCGCGTATAAAATGATTACGAATTACTCATAAATTACTAGTGAGATCTAAAGTAAATTTAAATGGGACCATATCAGATACACTAGCTGTCATGTAAATTAGTTCACGCAGTAAAAACTTCCGCGGTAACATACATAGAAAAGTCCGAAGAAGAAGTTAAAACAGTCAAATTGAGTACTTCCTCTTTTTTTGAAATCGATTATAAAGATTATTTATCGACATGTCCATGTGATGTAAAGTTTCTTAAGACTGCAATTTTGTTATTATTCAAAGGATTTCATTCACATACAAAGGATTAATTTCCTTTTGCGCTTGTACTACTGTAGGGCCCCTCGCTATGTATGTCAGACTGGAGTATGCGTAATTTCGACCGGTTAAGATACGGTCGAATGTTAGTGGTATCTATTAATATTATAAATAAGATTTTTTTTTTGTTGTTCTTTCGTGCAAAAAATACTGAACAGATGTGGATAAAACTTTGCAATAAAATAGCTTATATATCAGAATGAGGACATAATATAATTATGAGTCCCTTTTATCTGATAATTATGATATAAGTGGCTTATAGTTTTTTAGGTTCTCTGACTTCTTAAAGTCATAATAGTATAAACAGAGAGTATCTAGTGTCAAGACACTCCTTACTCTACTCCAGTGTATTTTTATACTGTGATTAAAACGCAATGTCTCTATTCGGCGAAAAGTGGGGAACGGAGTGTCTTAACACTAGGTCCCCTCTGCCTACCCTGTTATATGCGGGATACAACGTGAAGCTATGTAATTTAATGTAATGATTAAAACTAAAATATTTTTTGCAGATAGCGAATGCTGTATGGTGGTACTACTTTTCGAAGCTCCTCGAATTCTGTGACACATTCTTCTTCATTCTAAGGAAGAAAGACGAGCAGTTAACGTTCTTACACGTCTACCATCACTCGACTATGTTTGGATTTTGGTGGATTGGCATCAAGTGGGTGCCTAGTGGATCAAGTAAGTTTTTATATTTTACTAGTAAACTCGTTGACGCGTACAATGTGTGTTGCCCTAGCAACGTGTATGCTATAAATAGATTCATGGTTTATTCCTAGAGCAGTTGTCAGAGAGAACAGAGCTCCCAGCGTCCAGCATGGTCCACGCATAGTTCTTTTGCCTTTTCTACAGTCATCAACCTCTTCAAACATAGTCTTTGAGGTGTCCTAAAGCATTTTATGTGTCCTTACCCTAGTAACTTTGCTGCTGTGTTCTCGGAGGTCAACCAAGATCTTCTTTTATCTCTTATGTGTATGTTATTTTATACAATAGTGTATGCCAAAATGTTAGACTGTATAACAATTATTTTATTTTTTTTAGTTCATTATTATGAAAAATATTGTCATCCTGCTTATTAATATATTTCTAATTCATTATTATAAGAAATAATGACATTTTGCACTTCCAGTTGTAGTAAAGTGAAATTACAATAAAATTTAATTGTAAACATTCTAGTAGTTATAAATCTGGGGAACATTTGTATTTAAATACATATTGTTATATCTTCACCTTGATTAAACATAGTACAGCGTTAACTTCGGGCACTACACGATTTCGATTTCGTACGGAAAGTGCAAAACGGAGTGTCTTGTCACTAAGTGGTCTCTATCTACCCTGCTATGCGGCAAAAACGTAAAGCTTTATATTTTACATACATAGATAACTTCACGCTGTATCCTGCATATAGCAGGATAGGCAGATGGAACTTAGTGTTAAGACACTCCGTTCCCCAAATTCCGCCGAATAGAGGCATTGCGTGCTGAGTGGCGGAACTCATTGCCGCGCTTTGCCTTGTTACCAAACCCAGGAAATGAAAACTTCCATTTCCTGGAGTGGGAATCGAACCCACAACCTTTCGCGTTTGCAGTCGCACGCTTGTGCCTCTGCGCCACGACAGGCGTTAGGCTCTATATTTTCATTTCTCATAATAAAATGTTCAAGTATCCAATAAAACTAGAAAATCCAATTCAATGTTAGAAAAATAAACATTTATAACAAATTACAAATAAACGAAATTCTAAGAACGATTGTAAAGAAAATAGCTTATTTTGACGTTAGATCTTGTGAATTTGTTCTTACCAAGAATTATATATTTCTTTTGCAAGAATAATACACTAGACTAGATATATATTATTGTATAGTGAATTAAGTGGGTCATGATTTGATATTGGAATTGTAAGGTTTTTACTCAATTTTTTTTTTTAGATAGATATAATAGGCAAATAGATAGATAAAAACATAGTGTTTACATACTCCGTTCTCCATTTTCCACTAAAATTCAATATTTTTTAAATTTTGTGTTAAATAGCGAAATTAACCGCCGCATTTTTCTTATTAGAGTAAGGAAAGAAAAAAAATAAAAATTTAAATATAATAATTCCCCTGAGTAGAAATCGACCCCACAACCAATAGCGCTACTGTGGGAAAATTCTCGACAACATGCCCTCTCTGACCATTCTGCGGTATAAGAAATATATAAAGAGTTTATATTGCTTTTTTAGCTTCACGATTTATCAGGGTAGGCAGAGGGAACCGACATGTTAAGACACTCCGTTCCCCACTCCTAGTATTTATTTCCAAAATTGTATATTAACAAAGTTTTTTCTTCTAGCATTCCTCCCCGCAATGGTTAACAGTGGTATCCACGTTCTAATGTACACGTACTATGGACTGTCTGTGTTTGGACCTAGAGTTAGCCAGTACTTGTGGTGGAAGAAATATTTGACTATTCTTCAATTGGTAAGTTTAAATTTGATATTTTTGTTATATCTAGGCATGAGCATCGCTACGCTTCCTAAACTTTGCTTGCAATGATCAAAAAAATTAAAATGTTCAGTTAACATGTGAGTATGAGCGCAGAGGCATAAACTTGCGACTATAAACGCGACGGGTTGTGGGTTTGATTCCCGCTCCAGGAAATAAAAATGTTAAATATTCATAATATTTAGTACGTATTTTCATTTCCTCGTTATGGTAACAAGGCAAAATGCAGCGTTGAGTTCCGCCACTCAGCACACAATGTCTCAAATCGGCGGAAAATGGGAAACGGTAATCTTAATAGTCATAACACAGGTTCTCAGGTTCCCTCTACCTACCCTGCTATGTGCGGGATACAACATGAAACCGTATATTCATATATGATAGAAATAAATTAGACTGATTTGTTGTAATGTCTTTCAGAATAAGGTATATGTAAATGTAAAGAAATATTTGGTTCATTTAATGGTTTTATTTAACGGCGGCATTAGTAAGAAATTAAGCTAAAAATAAATTATGAATATATGAATAAAATATTTCATGAGAAAAACAATTTACGATATAAATATATTATAACATGCGTACAAATGCGTACTTAGGTAATTGAAAATATACCGAACCGAATATATATTTGAACTTTCCGCCTGAAATCGGAATATTGCGTTTTGAATGGCGGAACTTAACGCCGCAGCTTGTCTTACTAGAGCGTATAAATGGAAATTATGTTTACTTCTTTTCTTCTTAAGAGTACTCATGAATCATAAGTTTTGATTCTTATCAAACAAGGTGTACCAATCTGTAAAGTTTTTAAGTTAAAAAGTTCTAGTTAATTTTATTATTGGAAAGGTTTTAAAAATTGAATTTAATAATTTAGTTTACTTTGTTGTTACAGTTATAAAAAGGAACTGTTTTTAAAGTCTAAAAGAAACTATTATCTTACTATAATGGAAAAATGAAAACATTTTAAATATAATCATACCTTTAAGTGGGGATTGAACCTACAACCAATTAAACGCATTTACTCTGACCTACTGCGCCACAATGGCATCTACGATGATAACGTAATACGATATATTAACACAGGAATGCTCTCATGGGAAAGCTTAGTTTTTTTATTGGTATCCTACTAAAAAGTCCACCACTAATTTATTAGTGATTTAAGTGAGGAGTGTCTTAACACTACGTTCTCTGGTTCCCTCTGCCTGCCCTGCTACATGCGGGATACAGCGTGAAGCCTACAACAAAAATCTAGTTTATTAATTTTATTAATATTATATTATCCTGTGAGGGGACGGGTTTAGAATACAATTCCCCTTCGCCGCTGGGTAGCGTCCCGTAAGAGGCAGGTATCCCAGTAGTTTGGTGGTCGGAGGTTCGTCCTCCATCTGGCTCCCGACCACTATCATGTCAAAGACGAACCGCTAAACATCTTATGATGTGTTCCGGTTCGATGGCATGTAAGCCGGGTTTTCCCTTTTCCCACCCATCCTTTCCCCAAAATGTGGTGGTTCCGATAGCGGACTACTACATTGTCCTCCCCTTCCATCTGTATCCCCTAGGTTGGCAACGCATCTACAACATCTCTGGTGTTGTAAATGTTCATGGGCGAAGGTAGCGACATACCATCAGGTGGTCCTTCTGCTCGTTTGCCATCCGTTATTCATAAAAAGAAAAGGAAATATTAGCCGGTGGAAATCGTGTTATATGATCGTACGCCACTTCTACTTACTATAATTTAGTGCTATAAATTATTTTTTTTTATTCAACAGATCCAGTTCACCTGTGCTCTGATACTCGGCGTCAATGGCATTAGAACTGGTTGCGAGTTCCCGCTTTGGATGCACTACGTACTCATTATATATATGATCTCTTTTATTGTTCTCTTCGGTAATTTCTATATGAAGGCGTACCTTGCTAAGGTATGTATTTTATTTTTAATATTTTTTTTTATGTATGGGTTAGGCAGTTTTTTTGGCGTTTATGTTAGTTAAGTATATAATTTCGAATTTTTTGTTTAGTAAAATAAGTTATTTATTATTTATTTATTTATTTTATTCTTTATTACACCAACAACAATTATAACAAAAACAAAAAGAAAAACAAAAGAAGTAAGTAAAATTTTGGTGTAAAGGCGGCCTTATCACCACAGGTGATCTCTTCCAGGCAACCCCTACCATGGAAAAGAAAATAATGTGCAGAGATATAGATAGGTTGGCGTACAAATGATATTAATATTTTCTTAATATAATAAACTTACTTAAGTAACTTACTTATTTAAGTTATTAATATTTAAAAGTTATCTTAAAAATTTATGTTTTTTCTTATAAAAAATATTGTCTTCTATAAACATGCTAAACTGACTAAATTATAAAACAAATACATATAAACAAAAATTAATATTTTAACAAAAAAAATTACAATTATTACGAATAACTCAAAAACGACGGACGAGTAGCGTCAGATTTTATCATTCGTCATTGAAAGCATTAGCTATCCTATAAAAAAACAATAATCAAAATTAGTTCATTAAGTAAAGTTAATACATTTAATTCTTTTCTTGAAGTAAAAAAGCATTTTTCCATACATATGTAGTCGTATAAGCCTAAATGAAAAGCAATCTAATATTAACTAAAACGAATTTTAGTATCAAAATATATTTTTTAATTCGTAAAATCAAGAATCACATACATTATAATACTAGTATGCCTGTCTACGCGTTAACAACGCGTTGTCTTTAGCTATGTATGTATATGTCACTTTATATAAACATGGACGTCAAACCATGGTAGTGTGTGTAACATTTATTTTATTAATTTAATATACTTTTTATGCACTCTTCTATATAAACTATAAGTGTGCCAAGTTTCATGCTCCTAAGTCCGCGTAATTTTCGTAAAAAGGGATACATAGTTTTTGCTTCACGTAACATATTTATATTTAGATACTCACAATAACAGTTACATAACAAAATGAGTGAAAGTTTTATATGTAACGACAGATAGCCGGTTGTGTTACGTATTGCGTTTTACTTTCATACCCAACATCCGTGGTGATCTCGGTTGACTCGGTCAAGTTAAATATTATATTATGTTAGGCCTATCATGGGTGTGGAAATGTAAACGCGACAGGTCGTGGGTTCGATTCCCACTCCAGAAAATGAAGTATTTTCATTTTTTGGGTTTGGTAACAAGGCAAAGCTCGGCGTTGAGTTCCGCCACTCAACATGCAATGCCTCAATCTGGTGGAAAGTGGGGAACGGAATTGTTGAAAGAGAACGGAGTGTCGTAACACTAGGTTAACTAGTGTCGTAACACTAGGGAACCCGGGTTCCCTCTGCCTACCCTGCTGTATGCGGGATATTGCGTGAAGTTAAAAACAAAAAGATTAGTATGTTCAATTCCTCGCTCTGCTAACAAGGCCAAGTGCGGCGTTGAGTTCCACCACTTTACATTCGGCGAAAAGTGGGGAATGGAAATATGAAAAGAGAACGGAGTTTCTTAGCACTAGTTTCTCTAGTTCCTTCTGCTTACCCTGCTACGTGTGAGATACAGCGTGAAGAAAAAATATCAGTTCTGATAAGAAAAAAGCGGCGTTTAGTTCTGCGAGAAAAAGTGTCACTTAATCGCGTCTTTTCATTCTAAGTGAAGAAGAATGCGTTATATTCTTTACCTTATTAATCTTTTTACTTGTAAATAAAAACTTAAAATTTTTAACTTTTTATAAGCATATTATCAATAATTAAATTTTTTGTCATAAAAGACAACTGACTTCAAATGAAACGGTCTAAAAAAAAATTATTACGAATAACTCAAAAACTACTCGCCAGATCATAAATGAATTTAAATGGGACGATATTAGAAGTACTAACTATGATATAAAAAAGGATCAAGCACTAAAAAGTTATATGAATAAATTAATCACCTTCAGACTCTTCTTTTTTTGAAGTCAGTTAAAATATCATAAAAAAAAATTACTAGATTCTTATATAATTTTAAAATTCATTAGCGCTCGTTTTCAAGTGAAAGTTGCTTATTTAATTTAATTATATAGTATGTATAGATTATACAGGTAGTGGTAGTGTAATTATTTGTAGCTATTTAAAGCAGATCAATCTCGCTAGATACCGTTTATGGTTTTTTCTTGCATAATTTTAAGATTATTTTAAGTAGATGGTAAGAAAAGTATTTGCCAAGATGAGCGGTAAAAAGGGGGATCAGTTACTAATTAATGTAATATATTAATAAATTCGGTGGAAAGTGAAGAGCGGAGTGTTTTAACTCTAGGTTCTCAGGTTCCCTCTGCCTACCCTGCTATATGTGGGATACAGCGGGAAGCTACAAAAACCTCCCCGCTCTGGTATTAAGAATATTCCGAATTCGAATGGAAAGCGAAGAATTGAGTGTGTACACTAGAATCTTTCTGACTACTCCGTTAGGGGTAAAATGTAAAACTAAGAAAAATATTATTTTTTTTAGCTCCACGCTGTATCCCGCACGGTATGCAGAGGGAACCTGAGAACCTAGTGTTAAGGAACTCCATTCTCTTTCAACATTTCCGTTCCCTTTCCGCCGAATTCAGACTTTGCGAGCTGAGTGGCGGAATTCAAAGCCGCGCTTTGCCTTGTTACCAAACCCTATTATGAATAAACTATTATTTCTAAAAAATATTTTAAATGGTATATTTTTTGTTACAGGGCAGCAAATGTATGGAAGTAAGGTACGGCCAGTGCTTAGATGACGATGAAACGATTCTACAAAGAAAACTGAAGTCTAACTAAATTGTAATCATTAATAATTTATTTCTATAGTTTAGTTATTTTAATAATTATCGCATATATTAATTAAGTGTAAAGTTTTTATATCATGGATAATAAAGTTGTTGGGATATTATAATGTGTTATGTAATTTCACTTTCTTTTTTAAAAATATGTTCTTGTATCTTGTTTTGATTTCTACCTTTTATTTTGTTTCTTTTAATGCTTTTTTTGGTAAGTAACACTGACGAGGCGTCCATACATTGAGATTTCCACTGGTTTATCTTTTGTAAAGTACAATAAATTGGCTCGCAAAATTTGAGAGTTAGATTGCAAAAAACCTTAGGTTTATTATCGGCTAAGACAATTGCTAAAATAAAAGCCCGGTGTAGATACAAGTTTACGTTACGTTTCTTAAATATAAGAAAATAAAATTATATTTATTATAATTAACTTTACATCTTATTCCGTTTATGCCTCTTGCTTATACCTCTACCGGCTTCCCTAAATATACCGGCGTCCCTAAGTATACCGGCTTCCCTAAATATATCGGTTTCCCAAAATCTACTGACTTATATTTTTAAAATTTTCATCCTTCGCCACTGGTAGGTTCTAATTTTTTGTTGACAGTCAGACTGCGCCATGGTGTCCCCAATAACAACTTAAGTAGTAATGAAGATTTTAACAAAAAGATACCGATTTCAAATACATTAGGAAAATTTAAAAATTACTTGACAGGTCATAGCTAAATTTAAATGGACCCACATAAGAAGAAACTTGTGATGTGGGTCTGGGTTATCATATAAAAAAAATAATCATCAAATAAACCGCAATAAGTTACGTGGTAACAAATGTAAAAAAACGTCTGTCGTGGCGCAGAGGCACAAGCGTGCGACTGTAAACGCGACAGGTTGTGGGTTTGATTCCAACTCCAGGAAATGTAAAATTTAGTATTTTCATTTCTTGGGTTTGGTAATAAGGCAAAGCGCGGCGTTGAGTTCCGCCACTCAACACGCAATGCCTCAATTCGATGGAAAGTGGGGAACGGAATTGTTGAAAGAGAATGGAGTGTATTAACACTAGGTTCTCTGGTTCCCTCTGCCTACCCTGCTATATGTTGGTTACAGCGTAAAGTTAAAAAAAAAATGTATTTTTTTACATTTTTTTAGAGTCGGTTAAAAAATCTACAATAATAATGTATATTCCATTAACTGTGTCACCTGAAAATACGAATATAACCAAATTAATTAAATGAAAGGATATTTCAAAACAAAGTGCCGACGATCCAAAAATAAACAATGTAGAAAAAAAGGTTTCCAACAAATACAATTATTTGACTAGAACGTAAATAGTGTTAAGTCCAAAAATATTCACTTTGGGAAATGATATTCAAAAGTTAACAAGGGAAATTGCGGCGTTGAGTTCCGCCACGCACGCAATGCCTCGATTCGGCGGAAAGCGGAAAACTATATGAAAGTGGAAATGTTAAAAGAGAACGGAGTGTCTTAACACTAGGTTCTCTGGTTCCCTCTATCTACCCTGCTATGTGCGTGCGTGACACTAAAAAAAACAATTAAAAAAAAACATTTAAAAGTTCGCCATTTTTTCCAAAAACGTATAATTAATTATGATTTCGACCTATTTACCTGATTTTATCAACATCTATATTAAATCCATTTTTTTCTTAGCGATATTTCAAACTTGTTTTTGACTAAATAAGACTTGACACTCTTTACGTTGCAGCTACAGAATTATTTGGTATATTTTCATTCTTTTCGTTATTATTGGGTTTCGTAAATTTAGGTTAGCAAGTGATTCTATTAAAATATCTATTTATATCCACAATATTGGATACCTGAGTTTATTTTTATTATTAGAGGCACGTGATTGGTTGTGGGTTCGATGCCCACTCGGGGAAATGTTGATATTTATATTCATTATGTGTTTTCGCCGTCTTTTCCTCATTATTCAACTTCCATCTATTTTCGCATTAGAGAAGTATCACTTGAGACATTTATTATTTATTTAATGTTATTTTATATACTCAGATATCCCAGTGTCATAGTCCTCAGCTTTTTGGCCGACTTCAAGACAATACGTGTTACATAGCGGAACTCAACACCGCGCTCTATTTTACCAGAACAGGAAATTGAAAATAACATAAATATGTTCATTCCACTTAATAGAATTGGAAATCGCAACCATTCGGGTCTTTTTAATTTTTTTTATCATAGACGGCAAACGAGCAGAAGGGCCGCCTGATGGTAAGTGGCTACCTTCACCTATAAACACGTACACCACTAGGGGAGTTGTAAATGCGTTGCCGACATAGAGTGTACAAACGAAAACGGGAGAAAATAATGCAGTGGCCACCACCGTACGCCATCGGAACCACCACATTTTGAGGAACGGATGAGTGGGTATTGGGAAAACCTGGTTTACATATCATCGAAACGGAACACATCATTAGATATTTGGCGGTTCCTCTTTGACATGATAGTAAAGCTAGTCGGTGGGTGAACCTCCTACCACCAAACTACTAGGATACTCGCCTCTTACGGGACGCTACTCAGCGGTGAAGGGAAATTGTATTCTAACCCCTTCCCCTCACAGGGAGTCCCTTTACAGTCATGTGGTCATTCATTGTGCCCAAATGACAAACTGAAAACGCTTTAATTAAAGAATAAGAATATATTATAAAAAACAAATACAAATAAATTAACTTTTCAAATTATCCCTTTATTAAGTTAATTAAGAGTACAGTATATTACATCTGTTGGCATTGAGCCCGAGCCATGTAAGCCACTTTCTGAGCGCGCTGCACCACTTCGGGGCAACGTTTGCGTCGCACCATCTTACAATCTTGAAAGTAGCCTTCATTTCTTGGGAACCCGTTGCTGCCGTCGCTAAATGTGACTAGACCTAAAAAGCATGGATAAGTTCATAATACTATAAAGCATACACCTTAGGACGTGCGTTGTTAAGTATATAAAATGATTTGAGTGGGGAACGGAATTGTTGTAAGAGAACGGAGTGTCTTAACACTAGGTTCTCAGGTTCCCTCTATCTACCCTGCTATGTGCGGGATACAGTGTGAAACTAGAAAAAATAAAACTAAAATGACTTCAGGCGTGAATAAGTTAATTAATCGATAGTGCATACTTTTTGGGCAAGTACTTTTAACTTTATTTTTTATCATATGAATAAAGTAACATTTTTAAAAAAGTCGTCTTATCAACCAATTCTGGTACCCCTACAGCTCTACATATATTTTTTTTCCTTTAACATATCTCATCACATAAAGTATGGAAAACAAAGAGAACTAAATATTAAGACACTTCATGTAGTGTTTTCAATAATCTAACCAGACCGCTAAATAAATAGTTAAAGAATATATGAACATTCTTCCAAGTGAGCGTGATATAAGCCACAAGATTCTCGTATTTATAATTTAAACCCTTTCTAATAAAAGGCGTTTTTCCTCATAACAAGGTAGGCAAAGAGAAACTAGTGCCAAGACACTCCATTCTCTCTGGCGGAACTCAACGCCGTGCTTTGTCAATTTTTGCTATAGTTATTTTTGCTTTGTTTGTTTTAATAGTTATTCGTGGAAGTCGAATCCAGACTTGTCGCATTTACAAATAATACCCCACTGTTCCACGATGACCTCAATTTGTATCTACTTTATGAACATGATTAATAAATAATCATTTTTAAATTCCGTTACTTCTTAATGCAAAATTTCTTCAATTCACATAAAATATATATTTTATAACGTTTGTGTAATTTTTATTTATTTTCCTTTCTTTACCCTACATAATGAAGGCTTTTTTTTAACCAATTTCAAAAAGCAGGAGATTACTTTTTACGCTGTATCCCGCATATAGCAGGATAGACAGAAGGAACCTAGTGTTAAGACACTCCGTTCCCCACTTTCCGCCAATTGAGGTATTGCGTGCTGAGTGGCGGAACTCAACGCCGCGCTTTGCCTTATTTACCAATCCCTATAAATGAAAAATTCTATTTCCTGGAGTGAGAATCGAACCCGCAACCTGTCGCGTTTAAAGTCGCAGGTTATAGTGCTTTTGCGCCACGACAGGCGTTAGTTCGATTAGGCAACAGATTGGTAGTTCGATCCCCATACGAAGAATGATTTTATGTTAATTATTTTCATTTTTCTGCTCGGATTAGACAAAACGCGGCATTAAGCTCCGCCAACACGCAATGCCTTGTTATCAGGTAGAGAGTTTAGAACAGAGTGTCTTGACACTAGGTTCTCTCTGTCTACCTTTTATGCGGGAAAAAGCGTGAAGTTGAAAAAAGCTGAATAAAAATTCAATTACCTAGTCCCCATACACGCCCTCCGCGAAATTCTCCTTCGAATTTCATTCCATCAGCTCGCCAGAAGACGCCATGTCCGTGAAACCAGCCTTGCATGAATTCACCTTCATATCTAATGAAAATAATAAAATATTACTTTTCATTATTACCTCAAAATGATTGAGTTCATTAGATTTTTTACCCGTATGGCTAAATACTCAATACATCGCATCATGTCTGTATCCGCAAAATGTATATCTTGTTTTTATTTTGCAATTTCACGCATTTTCTGTCATATCCCCGAATGGGGATCGAACCCCTAACCGTACTACTTACAGTTATATGCTACCCTACTCACGATGACCCCTGTACCTTAGATACGTAGAGATAATAAAATACATATATTTTTTAATAGTATTACATTCATGTGGAGGGAACTGTGGCTCATTGGGGCAATATCTATATAAAAACGCGATTGGTTGTGGTTTTCATTTCACTCGGGGGAATGATCATATGTATATCATCATAGATCATATGATCATATGATTTCGGGCAGAAACTGTAGGACGGAATATTTTGACACTGGGTTCTAGGTGGGTCTTAAGAAAATAATATTTTCATTTTTCAAACTTATGAAAGACATTTAAATTTAAATTTCGTGAAATTAGAATCTAGAATTTTTCATAAAAATATAAAACTAAATTAAATATCACAAATTCAGTCAACCTTATAAAGGAACGTTATAGTTGAGGAGACGTGAAAAGGAAATTAAAAAATTTCTATGTACAATATTACAGATACTAAGTCAAAGGAAGTATCTTGTAGTTCCTGAAATATTAATAAATAACTTTTCGTAGAATGATACGCTTTGATAATATCTTTTGATATGACAAATAAGGCGATATAGTTATAATATTTTATTAATTAAGGTCATCGTGGCGAAGTGGAACAGGTACAGTTTGATTGTAAGCACGATTGGTTGTGGGTTCGATTCCCATACAATCATATATCATGATTATATTAACACATACGTGACCGGCTAATTTTCTATGACTAAATTCTGAGAACCGGTAAATTTAATGAAATTCTGAAGCTAGAGGAGAAGAGAGGAGAGGAGAGGAGGGAAGAGAAGGGAAGAGAAGGGAAGAGAAGGGAAGTGAAGAGAAAAGAAGAGAAAAGAAGTGAAAAGAAGAGAAAAGAAAAGAAAAGAACACTACCATGGTTAGACATTCATGTTTAAGTGACATATACATTGCTAAAGACAACGCGTTGCTAACGCGTCACCGGGGCCACTAGTTTATATAAAACTATTAATAACCTACAAAGTCAGAAAGCTACGTTTCTCATATGACATATTATATAGTATGCGAAGTTGCCTTTTTATTTCGCAAGGAGATGTATATTTAAAGCATTTATACATGTCTGAAAACTAGATGCTATGAATACTGTATGAACAAATTCTAGCAATGATATATTATTTATATCAACTTTTAATACAATCTTACTTACATAAATATAATAAATATATATAACGTCTGTCGTGGCGCAAAGGCACAAGCGTGCGACTGTAAACGCGACAGGTTGTGAATTCGATCCCCACTCCAGGAAATGGAATTTTACATTTCGTGGGCTTGGCAACAAGGCATAGCGCGGCGTTGAGTTCCACCACTCAGCATACAATGCCTCAATTCGGCGGAAAGTGTCTCTCATATACGGTTAATAAATAAAAGAAAGGCTCGAGAAATAAAAGCGCGGCGTTGAGTTCCGCAACTCAGCATGAAATGCCTCAGTTCGGCAGAAAGTGGGGAACGGAGTGTCTTATCACTAGGTTCCCTCTGCCTACCCTGCCATATGCGGGAAACAGCTTGTAGCTAAAAAAAAGAGAGGCTAGACGTTCTGCCAATTTTCGGGACATTGACATGCGATTGGCGGAACCCAACGCCGCGCTTCGTCTCATGTAACCATAGATACTAAAATAATATTAAATAACAATATTAAAAATTCCTTTATATAAGAACAGAACCCACGAACTTAGAAACACAAATAGCAATTGTGCAAATTGTCGTATGTCTCTTTTCAAGCAATGAATTTAATTTAAAATCTACATACAAAAAAAAAATTTGTTCAGCCTTACTGTACGATTGAGAAAATAGGAAATAGGTGACACTTTACTAGGAAGCGTCAAAATATTTTTATGTATTTGATTATTCTTTTTTTTTAGCTTAAGCAGCGGGGTAGGCAGAGTGAACCAAAAAACATAGCGTAAAGACACTCCGCTCTCTTTTAACATATCCGTTCCTTACTTTCCTCCAAATTGAGGCATTGCGTACTGAATGGCGGAGCTAAACGCCGCGCTTTGCCTTATTACCAGAGCGAGGAAATGTAAATACTATTTTAATTATGTATTAACTTGAGAACTTAGTGTTGAGACACTCCGTTCTCTTTTAATACATCCTTTCCCCACTTTCCGCTGAATTGAGGCATTGTGTATTGAGGGGCAACGGAAAGGAAGAAATACACAACAGAAACAAGAATACAAATTTAAATATTATTTAATATTTTCAGTTTCTGGAGTCGGAATCGAACCCACAACCTGTCGCACAGACACACCACACACACAGACCACCACCACAGACAGACCACACAGTCGCACGCTTGTGCCTCTGCGACGACAGGCCTTATATACTAAATATTATTCAATATTTATCCTTCTCCTTTCTATTGATTCGAGAAGAAATTCGTATATATCTCTTAGTAAAATCATCATAAAAAAGAATATAATAAAATAAATTATTTAAGTAATTAAAAGTGAAACTGAAACTTCTTTGATTAATTGCCTATTAAGATGAAGATAAAGGGCGCTTTTTATAAGTAATAAAGGGAATGCTTTTGATGAGTTAGTATAATAATTAATATATATAGAACTAGATTTTTTTTAGCTTCTTTTTTTTAACATGGTAGGCAGAGGTAACCAGAGAACCTAGTGTTAAGACACTCTGTTCTCTTTCAACATTTCCTCACTTTCCGCCGAATTGCATTGCGTGCTGAATGGTGAAACTCAACGCCGCGCTTTGCCTTGTTTTCAGAGGGAGGAGATGAAAATATTAAATATTATTTAATATTTTCATATCCTAGTATGGGAATCGAACCCACAATATGTCGCATGTACAGTCCCACGCTTATGCCTCCGCGCCACGACTGCCCTGCTTATAAACTACAATGTACTCGTATTTTATACAATACAATACATAATATATCATAATACTTTAGAATAGAAGAGACACTACTTCAAAAGGTATATAATTCTATTGTGATCTGTAGACATTTAATTGGTTCTCGGATCCCTCTCTATTCTATAAAATATAATTATTTATTGTACTATATATATTTTAAATATATTCATTTGATCAATCTTGTAAGGCGAAGCACGGCGTTGAATTCTGCCAACACACAATGTCTCAAAATTAACAATAAATGGACAACATAGTGTCTTAACACTTGGTTCTTGGTTAGATTATAGAGGAAAATTTTTATTATTTAATATTTTAGTGTTAATTACACACTTAGAAAACGTATAAAAATATTGAACGTAGCGTGATTCAAGCCCGCACCTATTGGAAGCAGTTAAAGCGCTCTTCTTCCGAAATCCTTGTTGTTAGCATAACAGTTAAAAAGAAATACACAAATTTACTAAAAACAGTTTGTTTGAAGTATAGATGAGCACTTAAGAGAGAATTTTGCCAAAATCACAATGAAAACGCGAAAAAAAAGAATATATTTTAAATTTTACAAGTAATAACTAGTTAAAATATAATATATACATTAAAAGCTTACTTAGCTCCATCAGGAAACGCCATAACACCAAGCCCTGAACAAAGTCCGGTGGTCATAGCCCCATCGTATCTCGTGCCATCGGCTAGCATGAGGTGGCCAGTTCCATGCTTCTGGCCTTTGGAATTCCATTCGCCTACATATCGAGTGCCATCTTCGTATTTGAAAGCACCGGTTTTTACGATCCCAGCGTCTATTACTAGAAAATGTATAGAAATATAAGAAATGATTTGAAAATAACAGATTTTGTTACATTATGAAGAAATACGCTTGTCGTGGCGCAGAGGCACAAGTGTGCGACTGTAAAGCGACAGGTTGTGGATTCGATTCTCACTCCAGGAAATGAAGTATTTTCATTTTCTGGGTTTTGTAACAAGGCAAAGCGCGACGTTGAGTTCCGCCACTCAACACGCAATGCCTCCATCTGGCGGAAAGTGGGCAACTTAACACTAAGTTGTCAGGTTCCCTCTGCCTACCCTGCTATATGTGGGATACAGTGTGTAGTTAAAAAAAATGAATAAAAAGAATGAGACCATTGTGATGGAGTGGAACAGCGTCTCACTGTAAATGTGAATGGTTACGGCTTCGATTATCCGTCAGGGAAATGCTTATATATTTTTATGGCTGTTAGAATTTAAATTATTTTAATTTCTAACAGCCATAAAAATATTTTACATATAAACACTACTCACTACCTATTCCTCACTGGACTGGACTCATTTGCCTACATTACAAGATATTCCTATAAAAATTAAACAAACTTCAAATTTCATCTCGCTGAAATAACAATTATGAAGAAGAATTTCAGTTATGATTTATGAGTGTGATTTAAACCTTTTTACACTTTATTAATTATACGAAACCATAATCGCTCGGTTCAGTTATTGTTTTAAATCTTTCATTAAATTATTTGAAGCTTTGCATACTTTTTATGTACATACTAGTGGTATCCCGCAATTTCGTTTGCGTGTACTATAAAACCTGAACCTGTTTTTTAACAAAACCTGGCTTTGAATGAAATGCACTAAAAAGTACATTTATTACGAATTACTCAATAACTACTTGTTCGATCTAGCTATACGTACTAGCTATCGCATAAAAAAAGAATTATCGAAACTGATCACCTAATAAAAAATTATGCGGTAAAACCAAAAAAATACGGTTGAATACCTCCTCTTTTTTTGAGGTCAGTTAAAAAAAATATCACAATTGATAAATTAAAATTGGAATAAAAATCTTACAGACGGATCGATTTAAAATACGGAATTAATCTGAGACCAAATAGCGTACATTTTTTGACACTATGTTAAGACACTAAGACACTCCCTAATACACTTTCCTCCTGAAAACGAAACATTTCATATTGATTAGCATAGCTCAACGCTTTGTTTTACCAAAGCAAGGAAATAAATTATATTCTTTTATAGGAAAGACAAGGCAAATGAGCGTTCGGGTCACCTGATGGTAAATGATACAAATATATAACTGAAATTTTAACAGAAAAAGAAAACTGACTTGTATAAATAGTAATGTAATAAATAGTAAAGATATTACGAATAACTCAAAAACGACTTATCATATCTTCACAAAATTTAAATGGGACCACATCAAATGCATTAGCTATCATATAATAAATATAGTAAAAATTTATGCGGTAACACATAAACAATCGAAGTAGGAAAAAAAATATTACAAAAAATAATAAAATATTTTGGCAGACATGATTGTTTGTCAAAAAAACTGAAAATTTAGCTTCTACAATGTCTTCAAATGAGCGCATATACACTATAGTATGTTGTATGGACTGGCATTGACTATGCGAGCGAAGCCACGGTTAACAGTTATTAATACATAAAATAACCTTGTATTTTTTTTTTTTTTTTATTTTTTTTTATTGATAACGGACGGCAAACGAGCAGAAGGACCACCTGATGGTAAGTGGTTACCTTCGCCCATAGACATCTACAACACCAGAGATGTTGTAGATGCGTTGCCAACCTAGAGGATACTGATGGAAGGGGGGACAATGTAGTAGTCCACTATCAGAACCACCACATTTTGGGGAAAGGATGGGTGGGAAAGGAGAAAATCTGGCTTACATGCCATCGAACCGGAACACATCATTAGATATTTGGCGGTTCGTCTTTGACATGATAGTGGTCGCGAGCCAGTCGGAGGACGAACCTCCTACCACCTAAAAAATATGTATTATCTATTTGATTATATTATAGATATACATATTAAGTAAATTCATAATAAATATTAAAATGTAAAAAAATATAGCAAAATCAAAACTTACCGTCCGTCATGTTGGCTCAGTACGAACTAAACGCTAACACTAAAAGGTTTCTTGTACTAATTCAATTTGTTTAATACTCTATTGGTTCACTTAATCGGTTTATCAATTGCTATGTATTGTATATATTTAAAAAACTTCTAAAAAATGCTTTTTCGCATGTATTAGGATACTCAGAGTGACCTAGTGACCTAGATCTAGTGTCAAAATACTTTTTTTTTCATTTTCCGTCCGAAAGTTATTCCTTCAAGTGGAAATCGAACCTATAGCCGATCGTTCTTACAGTATATATCTATGTTGGAAATCGTTTTAACGCTCTAGTCAATAAGGCACATACTCGTATATTATTAAAACTAATAATGTTTTTAGAA
>JAKGSA010000874.1:100653-151442 GCA_033558755.1 Philaethria dido
TAGTCAATAAGGCACATACTCGTATATTATTAAAACTAATAATGTTTTTAGAATTTTTGTATGAAAATTTGACAATTTCTTAACCGCATTCAAAAAAGGAGGATTCAACTGTTTTTTCAGCTAACTTTTTACTGAGTGAACTAATTTCGATAATTCTTTTTTTATATGATAGCTAGTAATTCTGATGTGGTCTCATTTATGTTTAGATAGATAGATAGATAAATTCTTTATTGCACACACAAAAAAAAGAAAAAAAAGAAAACAAGTATAAAGGAACATACAAAACACAGATTTGCAGCATGCAAAGGCGACCTTATCACTGTAAGTGATCTCTTACAGGTAACCTTAGACGTAGACACTTAATATATAGGATACATTGAGGTGCAAAAAAAAAAAAAAACAAGCAAATAAGGGAAAAAACACATACATATATACACACACATATATATATACATATATACACACACACACACACACACACATACACATACATATATATATATAACAAATATATAAATATATATATACAAAAATAATGTGTATATATAAATATTTTATATATTCTTTTGAGTAGCCAAATAGTAACGTTTCAAGGAATTTTTGAAAATACTGAGCGATTTAGAATGTCGGATATGATACGGTAGATCGTTCCACAGAATGACGCTTTTTACAGTGAAGGATTCATTAAAACCTACTGTGTTGCTAATAGGTACCTTTAATTTGTTATCACTTTTGGAGCGAAGATAGAGATGGGGAGAGGAATTGGAGCCAAGGAAAGTAAAGCGTTCTTTAAGGTAGCGAGGTGTGGTAGGATGGAAGAGAACGGAATAGAGAGTGCAAAGGACGTGAAGATTACGACGATGCCGGATTGTTAACCACTGAAGCTTATCACGATAGGTAGATATATAATCAAATTTTTTCAAACCGAATATATATCTAATGCAGAGATTCTGCAGACGCTCTAGTTTATCTAGATGTTCTTGTGATAGGTCAAGGTAACAAGTATCGGCATAGTCAATAATAGGAAGAAGGAGGGAAGTTGCTAAGGAAATTTTTGTTTTAATAGGTAATAATTTTTTCCAGCGCTTAAGAGAACCTATTGATGCAAATATTTTACGGCTTATGCTTGAGATTTGTGGAGCCCAGGATAACGTTTCATCCATGATGATACCCAGGTTTTTAATGGACTTACTATAGGATATGGAAGTACCATCATACATTACTGCTGGCAATTGAGACAAGCTTAACTTATCTAGTTGTCTACGATTCCCAATGATTATATATTGGGATTTACTAGCGTTTAGATTTAAGCCGTAAGATTTGTTTAGTTAAGATCTAAAGAGAAGTTATGGAATAATTTACAATTATTTAACTTTTTAGTGCATTTTATTTGAAGTCATACATACATACATAATTTCACTCTGTATACACTGCTTCACGCATATAGCAGGGTAGGCAAAGGGAACCTAGTTTTAAAACACTCCGCTCCCCACTTTCCGCTTTTTAATTAAGGTTGTTTGCTGGCTTAGTGGCGGAACTCAACGCCGCGCTTTGCCGTGTAACTAAACCCAGAAAATGAAAAAAAATATTTCCTGGAGCCTACAACCTGTCGCGTTTACAGTCGTACGCTTGTGCCTTTGCGCCACGAAAGACCTTGGAAGTCGCTTTTCTTTATTTGCTAAAATCTTAATTATTCCTCTTACTATAACGTATAGTACAAAATATTATCATAAAATTATTATCAATACCGAAACTAACATACAAATAAACGATCATTTCCAATTCCAGATTTTTCCAATCTTATTATTTAATATCTCATATTATTTTCTCATACAAATAAGAATTTCCATCAATCTCTGTCAGGAAGATATCGAAAGTAATCTAAAATACCTCGAAGACGTTACGTTACGTAATTCTGACTTATATTGTTGCGCAGTGGGAATATTAATTAATAGATCTATAGTAGTGGAGTCTATTCCCAAAACAGGTACTAATTATATTGAAGTTATACGTACAGTCAATTACTTTTTGCCTACATTTATTTTCTTATAAAAAAAATGAAATCATGATTTTGTGTATTATGTGGCGGAACTTAACGCCGCGATTTATTTAACCAGAGCAGAGAAAGAATAGATACTTAAAATTTTACCAATCCCCCGTGTGAGAATCGAATCAAATGGAAAAAGGAACATTTCTCTAACCGGGAATCGAACTCACAACCAACTGCGCTTACAACATACACATATATTTTATTATATAATACATATATTGCCATACTTTGTTTATATACTTCACGGCGTTGAGTTCCGCCACCCAATGTCTTCCAAGCAAACGAAAGTCATTATCGTATTTTTATATTATTAATTTGTTTTTTGTTATGCTAAGCTTTGTTTTAGTAGACTATCTTATCTATGCTATACTAAAACAATAAAAGAATATTTCTGTACATTCAATATATTTACGTACAAAATATTTGAGGGAAATGAGAAAACACGAATAAAATATATACATACATACATAGCTTCACGCTGTATCCCGCATATAGCAGGGTAGGCAGAGGGAACCTAGTGTTAAGACACTCCGTTCCACACTTTCCGGCAAATTGAGGAATTGCGTGCTGAGTGGCGGACCTCAACGCCGCGCTTTGCCTTGTTACCAAACCCAGAAAAATGAAAATATTAAACTTACATTTCCTGGAGTGGGAATCGAACCCACAACCTGTCGCGTTTATAATAGCACGCTTGTGCCTCTTCGCCACGACAGACGAATAAAATATGTATATTAAATTTTTAAACCGACTTCAAAAAAATGAGAAGGTTCTTAATTCGTATGTATTTCTTTATATGCGCTACCACCTATCTTGTGATCCTTCTAATGCGGCATTCCATTGAAATTCAGCTCCGGTCCGACAAGTAGTTTTTGAGTTATTTGTAATATCACTTTTTACTGTATTTTCTATAGTCTAGCTATAACTACATACATTTCTACTAGAGATAGTAAGACAAGTAAAGTTAGGGCACACGAATGCCTCTAATAAGGATATGTCGTTGTGGCCCATTACCTCATTATGCCAACGTTAATTGACGTGACTGCGCTGTGTGCGTCATTCTTACTATTGTTGTTTGATTTACTAGCTTCTGTAAGACGTAGATAGTATGGCTTATCCATTCTAATATTATATATGTGTATGTTAGTTTGTTTGTTACGGTTTTATGCCAAAACTACTCAATCGATTATTATGAAACTTTGTACATATATTCTTATTTTAACGCTGTATCTCGCATACGAGTATAGCAGGGTAGGCAGAGGGAACCTGAGAACCTAGTGTTAAGACACTCCGTTCTTTTAAGATTTTCACTTACCACTTTCCATCGAATGGACGTATTGCGTATTGAGTGACAGAACTCAATACCGCACTTTACCTTGTTATTAGAGCGAGGATATAAAAACACTAAATATTTATAAATATATACATAGCTTCACGCTGTATCCCGCATATAGCAGGGTAGCAGAAGGAACATAGTGTTAAGACACTCCGTTCCTCACTTTCCGCCTAATTGAGACATTGCGTGCTGAGTGACGGAACTCAACACCGCGCTTTGCCTTGTTACCAAACCAGGAAATGGAAAATTCCACCACCTGGAGTGGGAATCGCACCCACAACCTACACTCGCATTCACAGTCGCACGCTTGTGCCTCTGCGTCACGACTGGCGTCTTACTTTGACAGATATAATAGTAAAATAGCTATTGCTTGAGTTTTGTATGGTGTTGACTTCAAATACGGAATAAGGAAGATAAATGCTAATTTCATTTCTGTATTAAACGTGAATAGGTTGATAAATTGTCCTGCATAGTAGCCAGAGAGAATCCCGTGTTAAGACATTGTAACGCTGTGGGATTTATGAAAGTATAACTGTAAAAGCGGTTGGTTGTGTTTCCGATATCCATTCGGAGAGATGATTGTATTTAATTATTTACATATCTCTAATCTGCTATGACAGAGAACCGTGTTGAGTTTCGCCAAATAACAAGCAATTGTTTGAATTCAGTGGGAAAGCGGCGAGCGGAGTGTCTTCAATGAATAAATGGTTAAATCAAGAAAATTCAACCGAATCTATTATTTTCAGGTAATAAAGTATTTAATTAACATTAGCCAAATATCAGAAGTAAAAAATGCCTGCCCTGAATAGATGCATACTATACGGATAAATGCCTGATTTATGATTTCTAAATATTTTTTATTGAATTCGAATCATATGTCTTACAATTAACTAATTGTAGCCTCTAATTTCGTTTGTGTGGACATCTCACGACTGTAGTTAAATCTCGTTTTCACCCGTTTTCGTAGGAATTTCAGGAAGTAAAGTATTAGTGTTTCCTTCTCAAGGTACATGTTAAATTTTAGCTTTTTTCTTCGGACAGTTTCCACTGTTTTGTCTGTCGGTAACTCTGTGGATTACAGAAGAATTATGTTTTCAGATTTTCGATTTTTCTCGCTTTCTTGCTTGCTTGGTAGAGAGAACCTAGTGTAAAGACACTCCGCTCCTCGCATTTTGCCTGAATACGAGAATTTATGTATTCAGTGACGAAAATTATCGCCGCACTTTGTCTTGCTAGACCTTGGACACAGAAATAAATTACCTATGGTTATTCCCCGGAGAGATAATCAAACCTACAACTAATAGCTTTTACAATGAATCTTTAGCGAATAATTTTATATATACGTATATTGATAAAAAGAAAAGTTAGCAATAATTTATTTTATTAATAATTTTACACATATATTATTATTTATTAAAATATATTTTACTTATATAATCTACTACAAGACCTCGGCCTGTTTAGAGATATCATCAGTTCATTCTAGCACGTATTTCGAAGAATTCATTAGCAGGATCTTTTCAAATTTGGTTAGGTAGAGAGAAGAGCGCGGATAGTGGAGGTAAACGTTAATGCACATTTTAAAAGAGCCCCTTCAAACTCCGCTCTCTCTGTAACACGATGTGCACCTGAACGGTGAATTCATGGATTACTGAGTAGATGCTTCTCTTCTTTCTTACTGACACCAGTCTTTGTGGGCTCATACATACGTTCAATAAGAAAATAATTTTCGCCAATATTTTCTAAGACAAAACGTATCTAAGTGTATTCAATGAGCATTTTCTAGGCGTTAGGCGCTATATTATGTACTTTATAACATTAGTAAAACAATAAATGGTAACGAGGCCAGTTTTGTATAATTTTACAAAGACGAAAGCCTCTTAAGTTCGTTAAAAAGGAAAATATTCAGCATAGTAAAAAGAAACAGAATTTAATAAATTCTTCAATTTTCAAGCGTGGCGTTGTTGAAAGAACTTTGCATATTTCTATTTGAAATAGGTACAATAAAGCTTATTTAACTTTATTTGCTCTAATACTTAATAGTCGTATGAGCTATGATTTCTAACCGACTTTAATGGAGGAAATCGTCAAATCTATTGTATTCTTTTTGTGACTATTTTTAATTTCCTAGATTTATTTTTACCTAGAATGAGTTTTTTTCTTAGAGTTGGCTTAGTCAAAGAGAACCTAGGGTTTCAACACCCTGTTCCCTGGTTTCCTCCCGAATTCGAATCCTTTTGCGTGTTAAGTGGAGGAACTGACGGTCGCACAGCATAAGCGTGCGACTGTAACGCGACAGGTTGTGGATTCGATTCCTACTCCAGGAAATGTAAATATTTAAACACTTGAAATAAATAATATTTTAATATCCTTGGTAACAAGGCAAAGCACGGCGTTGAGTTTCACCACTCACAACGCTTGTCTCAATTCAGCGGAAAATGAGGAACGGAATATTAATAGGACGGAGTGTCTCAACACTAGGTTCTCGAGTTCTCTCAGCTACCCTGCTACGTGCGGGATACAACGTGAATTTAAAAAAAATGAATAACCCAAGGATCTTCCACACCTTACTTAAGTGCATACTAATAGTACGTATAAATCATCATCTCACACCGGCACCGTATGTACGTGTCACAAAATGACCAATCTAACGCTTCCCGTCGCGACAATCCGCTACGAAATGCAACCGGCTAACCTGTTCACAATACAGGTTCAAGGGCAATGCATTGTTTTGAGTAAAATGCAAGCTATATTTATCTCGCAGTTAATCTAGTGCTAAGACACTCCGTTCTTCCCTCAACTTCACGCTTTACCTTACATAGCAGTATACTCAGAGAGACCCTCAAGACACTCTGTTCTCTTCGCAGTTTCACACTTTATACCAGCATAGCGTAGCAGGGTAGGCAGAGTGAACTTAGTGTGAAGATATTCCGTTCGCTGTTTCCTGACCATTTTCGAAACATTGCATGCTTAATGGCGGAAATCAATCTGTGTCAGTCTAAATGTTAAAATGTTAGCTTTGTCATAAATTTATGATAATATCTAAGGTATAAACGCCTGTCGTGACGCAGATGCACAGTCGCTTGACTGTAAACGTGACAGGTTGTGGGTTCGATTCCCATTCCAGGAAATGGAATTTTTCATTTCCTGGGTATGGTAACAAGGCAAAGCGCGGCGTTGAGTTCCGCCACTCAGCACGCAATACCTCAATTCGGTGGAAAGTGGGGAACGGAGTGTCTTAACACTAGGTTCTATCTGGCTACCCTGCTATATGCGGGATACAACGTGAAGCTAAGTAAGTAAGTAAGTAAGTACAATCACGACCCCAAGGGGGAATCGAACCACTTAATTTAAGCATAAGATAAATATTTTAAAACTTTAACTCAGTTTCGTGATTGTATTTAAATTAATATTAATTTCTCCAATCTGGTAAGATAAAACGTGATGTTGAGTTCCTCCACCTAACACACAATATCCCGAATTCTGGCGGAAAGCGGTGGACGGAGTGACATGACAATAGGTTCATTCAAAAGTATAGGAAGCTGATATTCAAGTAAATATTTATTTCAAGTAAATTTTCTATTTTGAAGCTAAAACTTTGAACACGTCTAACTTGACTAATTCTGCTACGATATGTGAAAATATAATACCTAAATGTATTTATGAAAAAAATAAAGAACTTTTGACTATATTAAAATATATGTATGTTATTTAAAATTATTAAAATAATGTGTAATATTGAGTAAATTACACATTATAACATAATTTCAAGAATTTTCCCTTTGTGTCAATGACGAGGTCGAGCCTCTGTTTAAATTTAAGGTTATTTGTGGTGAGACCCTTCTGAGTGAAAATATTATAATTTTGTAATATTATTTCCTGTATATTGAGGTATTGCGTGCTGAGTGGCGGAACTCAACGCCGCGCTTTGCCTTGTTACCAAACCCAGGAAATGAAAAATTCCATTTCCTGGAATGGGAATCGAACCCACAACCTGGCCTAGCCTGGCAGTGCAGGCTCACAGGCGCAGATGCACATCTGCGCCACGACAGGCGTTTATACCTTAGATATTATCATAATATTATAATATTACATAGCTTTACATAAATTACTTACAACTTATAATAACATACTTTTAGAATTTTAATATAAAATAGCTTCGAGTTTTTCCTGTATAGCGGGATAGTTAGAGAGAATCTAGTGTCTATTCCGCGTTAAGAACGCGGAAGGTAGTAATATTTATTTTATTAATTTAATATACTTTTTATGCATTATTTAAAAAAATATATTAGCATTCTGCACTCCTTTTCCCATATGGACTATAAGTGTGCCAAGTTTCATAATCTGCCGTCCGCGTAATTTTCGTAAAAAAGAGGTCCAAAGTTTTTCCTTCACGTATTTATATATAGATAATAACTTATTCCTTTTTGAAGTCGGTTAATAGCTCATTATATAGTAAAACAACCATTGGCATTTTACAGCTCTTACGTAACTTGGTTACAAAACATTTGAAGATTTCATGGATAACGGAAATTTGAAACAATGGGTTACGTAAAAGTGAATTACTGAGATGGCATAGCGGTGTATCGATTTATACCAAGGTCGGACCGCAGTAGAAATGTACTAACTACCTTATACACAAACTTAATAGATATGATAATATTTTATAGTCATTTTTTTATATATATTTTTTATCTTCACACTGTATTCCGCATATAGCGGGATATGCAGAGGGAACCTGAGAATCTAGTGTTAAGATACTCCGTTTCCCAGTTTCCGCCGTTTGCCGCCGTTTGTTTCGCCGCATTGCGTGCTGAGTAGCGGAACTCAACGCCGCGCTTTGCCTTGTTACCAAACCCAGGAAATGAAAAATTCCGTTTCCTGGTGTGGGAATCGAACCCACAACCTGTCGTGTTTACAGACTCTCGCTTGTGTCTCTGCGCCACGAAAGGTGTTATTTAATAAATAAAATTAAAATTTATAAGTGATATAAAGAGGTAAGTCTATTCCTAATTTTGTCTACAATATGACCTTGGTATTACAAAGAAATTTTAAATGATTGACGTTTTGTTAATTTCACCAAAATATTGTGCCAAAAACATTTCAGATTTTGTTTGAAGTTCAAGGTTTTCCCTACTTTTATTTTATTTTGTGTCTAATTTTATCACCACTTTTAGAAAATTGGCTTCCTATTGAGCATGACTTTCATAGATATGTTGTGATTCAATTTTTCCACAGAGTAGAGTAGTCAGAAAAATCTTAATAACTATATTTAAATTATTTTCATTGCTCTGTTCTAAAAAGACAAACTGCGGCGTTGAGTTCCGCCACGTAACCCGTAATGTCTCAAATTGCAGCTAAAAGCAACATATGGAGTTTCTTTTCACTACACTAGATTCTCTACGACTGCCATACCATGTGGTATAAAGCGTGAAGCTCATTTTAATAAACACAGACAAAACCGAGGAATACAGATAGTTTTTATTATTTCTACAATATCATAGTCTTTAAAAATAAACTAAAAGATAAAGAAAGTAACTAATCTTGTAACAATTGAAAAGAAGGCCTTATTCAATTTCGCAATTACTTAAATTCAATAGGAATAAAAGAAAGGATTTATGTATTTGATTGAAATAACTACAATAGACACGGTAAATGTATTGGGACATGACAGTTTTACAAATAGGTTGTGGGTTCGAACCCCACTTGAGGTACTTTTAAATTTGAACGTGCAGTTTTTTTTCCAAATTGCGGGAATGATATACAAAGATTTGAAGAATATATAAGCGTAGCCTAATCATGCAAGGCAAGCAAAATAAATAATTTAAATAATATAAAAATAGAGTACAGAAAAAAATTAACCTAAAACTTTACTTTGTCATATACATACATAAGAATTAAAGTTTTTGATTTATTAACTTATTCACGCCTGGAACAGATGTGGTTTTAAAAATCTTCCGCACATCCTAGTCTATTTGATGTAAGCGTCAATTGAATCAGATCTTTATTTTTTTTTGTACTAAGGTATATATTCTCTTATCGGCGATAAAATACCCGTTGACGCGTAAAATACGCGTTTTTTTTTTTTTATGGATAACGGATGGCAAACGAGCAGAAGGACCACCTGATGGTAAGTGGATACCTTCGCCCATGAACATCTACAACACCAGAGATGTTGTAGATGCGTTGCCAACCTAGAGGATACAGATGGAAGAGGAGGACAATGTAGTATTCCGTTCTCGGAACCACCACATTTTGGGGAAAGGATGGGTGGGAATGGGAAAACCTGGCTTACATGCCATCGAACCGGAACACATCATAAGATATTTGGCGGTTCGTCTTTGACATGATAGTGGTCGCGAGCCAGACGGAGGACGAACCTCCTACCACCAAACTAATTTTACCTTACCTTACCTACCTACCTTTTTGCGTTACCTTAACAACATCTATGCAACATTGTACACTTTTGTATTTCAAACATTTAGTGTATGTAATATTTATTTACAAATATTACACACACTACGGGTCAAGTATGAAACATATCATTACATTTACTAGTGTCCCCGTCGACGCGTTAACAACGCGTTGTTCTTAGCACTTTATATAAACATAAATGTCAAACCATTGTAGTGTGTGTAACATTTATTTTATTAATTTAATATATTATTTATGAATTCTTTAAAAAAAGATGTTAACATTCTGCACTCCTTCTCCATACAAATTTTAAATATGCCAAATTCCATACTCCTCCGCCCTCGTAATTTTCGTAAAAACATATACAACTTTTTTCTCCAAATATTAATATTATGATAAAATTTTCAAGTGAAAAATCTTTGTAATTTAATGATAAACCGTAGCGCTATAAATTTGTGAGTCGAGTTTTATGATATTTTAACGTTATTGTTTGTTAACATGAACCGTAAGTTCAACGATCCTAAAGTATCATGGACTTTAGTTTATTAGTATTAAATAAAAAAAATCAAATTGCTTTTTTTTTACTCTATAGTAGTAAAGTGGTCTGTTTGTAGAATGGTACTTATCAAAAGGATGGACCGATTGGTTTTATTCGAAAGTCAGTTTTCCAGAGGAATTTTTAAAATTTCTATAAAAACGCGAAATCATTTTATCCCATTTTTTTTTAACTTCACGCTGTATCCCGCATATAGCGGGGTAGGCAGAGGGAACCAGAGAACCTAGTGTTAAGACACTCCGTTCTCTTTCAACATTTCCGTTCCCCACTTTCCGCCAAATTGAGGCATTGCGTGTTGAGTGGCGGAACTCAACGCCGCGCTTTGCCTTGTTACCAAACCCAAGAAATGAAAATACTAAATTTTACATTTCCTGGAGTGAAAATCGAACCCACAACCTGTCGCGTTTACAGTCGTACGGTTGTGCCTCTGCGCCACGACAGGCTCCCTTATCCCATTTTATGTTTTACAGTTCTCGTTAACCAAGACCGACAGAGCCGGCGAAGCACTGTGGATGACTTTTGCCGCAGCGATGAGCGAGAACACAGGACTTTAAATCATATGAACTTGCGCGACACTGCTAGTATATTAGAAAAGAGTATAAGCTCTACTTATAAAAAAGACAGACACTAAATCCCGCATTGCCGGGTAGTTAGAGAGAACCAATTGCCAACACGTTCCATTCCCCGCTTTCCATCCGAATTCGAGGCATTGCGTGTTAAGTAGCGGAACTCAACGCCGCGTTTTATTTGGCTAGAGCGAAAAAATGAAAATAATTAAATATAATCATATCCGAGTGAGAATCGAACCCACAATCAATCGCATTTACAATGAAACACTGTGCCACACCACGATGGTCTCCACTTATATAAGCTAAAACAATATAAAGACATAACAATATAAATATCTTAAAAAAGAATTACAGAGAATGACAATAGAATTAGTATAGACATGTAATAAATGTACTAATAAATACTTCTAAGAAACATACATATTATTTTTCTCATAAAATTGATGATAATAATAAACGATAAATAACTTGTTATAACCAATACTGTAAATAAATCGTGTTATACAATTTCCTTGAAATGTAGTTCTTAGTGTAGTATATATTTTTATTATTGTTTTAGTTGTCTTTCTATTATTTATCACTACAAATAGAGGATTTTTAGTGAAGGCTTTAGAATTTATTTACACTTAGTATAAGAATGATATTCTAGCAACGTATGCAAAATTTATAGTAAGAATGAAGAAGAACTTGATCAAGAATTAGGCACGTCAAGATAAGAAACGAAAGCATGGTAGGAAACAAAAAAATTAAAAATCAAAATCAAAATATTCTTTATTAAAGTAGGCTATTACAAAGGTGTCAGTCGTGTCAGTCCTAATGGAAGCTACCACCGGCTCGGAAGGCAGTTCTGCTGAGAAGAGCCTGCAAGAAACTCAACAGTTGCTCTTTTCAAATAAATTTTTTGCAATAAATATACAGCTATGATGAGCCTCCCGAGTGAGCGTCAATAGCATTTAATTCCACACATTGACATCATTATAGTATTCTTATATCATACATTATGAAGCAAAGATAAGCGACAAGAGAGGTAAAGAGAGACATCGGTTGACGTTCGAGAACACAGTGTCAATAGACACTGGGGGAAGGCCACGTAAAAAACACGAGGACATATAGGAAGGTTGATGGCTGTCAACGAGGCGAAAGAAGTATGCAGGAACCGTAGCGTTTGAAGCTCCGTTTTCTTTGTCTACCCCACTAGAGATAATGCGTGAAGCTAAGTAAAAAAAATAGGTTAGCAAAATTTGAACTTGCAATGACCTTAAGAGACCAATTCCGAATATATTTTTGTGGTTGTTTTTTTTAAGACATTTTTTATGACTTTTTTCACGTATGTTCAGCACAGCGCAGGGTAGAACTTAAAATTAAGTTGTCTGCTTTTCGTCACGCTTAGAGACATTGCGTGTTAAGTGGAACGTCACGTTCACGATTGTATTTATTATTATGCTTATCTAATCAATCGCGTGCTGTCAACTGCGCTGCAATTCGTTGAGTTTATACGCTCGTTCAATACTATTAAAACTTCATTTATTTTAGAAAAGAAAATTTAGATATAGTAATCATGGTTTTTTTACTTTATGTATCATACAACATTATTTTAAAATTCTTGTCGACCAATTGCTTATTTATTTATTTATTTATTTATTTATTTATTTATTCATTCATTCATTCATTCATTTATTTATTTATTTATTTATTTATTTATTTATTTATTTATTTGTTTATTTATTTATTTATTTATTTATTTATTTATTTATAAGGTCTACCAACAAAATATACACATAGCATGAAAGTTGACACAAATTATAAAAAAATGTTACATTGCTCAGTGTTATTCCACTTACAGGCAGACACAACATGTTCCAACAATTATAAATTTGCACACGTGTCCGGGTCCCATAATGATTCTTAGCAAATATATCATTGCCAAGACGATCAAAATATTGAAAAAATATAATTGAGAATGTTTTTCAGTTTCCATTAAAAACTACTTTGTTGTTACAGGAAAAATATTCTAAATTCATATAACATTAAATCTATAAAGGCCCTAAATACAATAAAGAAATACCCAAAATGTTCCTCGGGGGTAATGAAATTTTCCAAGCGATTTACTTAAATGATTATCGAAAATCTCAAAGTGTAGATCTTTTAGATCTTCAAATATAGATTTATTTTTTATTTTACATATGTATTTTTATCTTTTAAGAAAAGAGAATCTTAGTACTAATATACTCGTATTCCTTTTCTAATTTCCACTTAATTAAAGACAACTTGACCTGACGCCGTGCTATGTCTAATGTAACTGGGCATATTTTTTAATATTATATTTGCATACATACATAGCTTCACGCTGCATCCCGCATATAGCAGGGTGGGTTGGCAGAGAATTGAGGCATTGCGTGCTGAGTGGTGAAACTCAACGTCGCGCTTTGCCTAGTTACAAAATCCAGGAAATTAAAAATTCCATTTTCTGGAGTGGGAATCGAACCCACAACCTGTTGCGCTTACAGTCGCACGCTTGTACCTCTGCGCCACGACAGGCATTTTATATTATATTTAGTAAAAATTAAGCCCACAACTATAGCATCCGGCTGATACTTCATAAAATCCACCACGAAATTTCTCCCATAATTATTTCTTTAATAGCAAAATGTATAATATGTAAACCAACTTCACGGTGTTCCACGCGTAGCAGGAAAGCCAAACAAAACCTACTGTGTAGACACTCTGCTCAGCGCAATGTTCTTCAGAAATCGAGACATTGCGTATTATGTGGCGAAATTCGACGCTGCCCTATACCTTAATATAGCCCTATACCTTGAATAAAAAATAATTGAAATATAATTCCTCGACTGAGAATCGAACTCACATCCCACCACCTCATCGTGCTTACGGTCAAACAAATGGCCTCTAAACTAATGGCCTCTAAAATATATTTTCCGTTTCAAATTTCCCCGATTCATTTAATTTAAACCGAATGTCAATATTATTTTTTGAATCTACTGTTCGAATATTGAAAATATTTTTAATACAAAATCAATATTACATTTTGTAAAATATTTTAGGCACAATTTTTATTTTATTAATTATATTACTAAAAACCTTGTGCCTGTCTTGGCGCAGAGGCACAAGCGTGCGAATGTAAACACAACAGGTTGTGGGTTCGATTCCCTCTCCAGGAAATGTTAGTATTTTCATTTCCTGGGTTTGGTAAAAAGGCAAAGTGAGTTCCGCCACTCAACACGCAATGCCTCAATTTGGCGGAAAGTGGGGAACGGAATTGTTGTAAGGGAATGGAGTGTCTTAACACTAGGTTTTCAGGTTCCCTCTGCCTACCCTGCTATATGTGGGATAAACCTCGAATAACCTAATCTAAACAAATGTAAAAAAAAATTAAGATTAATCTAATCAACAGTAAAGATTTTAATAGAAAAAGAAACCTATCTTCAAAGGAACTTCCTTTATAAAGTACAATTATTACGAATAACCCCAAAACTACTGGTCAGGTCCAAACTAAATTTAAATGGGACCACATCAAAAGCACCAGCACCAGTAAAAAGTTATTAAAGGTAACACATACACATAAAAACAGTCGAATTGACGACCTGAGTTGAGTGAGCTGAGCTGAGTTTTAAATAAAGCTTACAATAATAAAAATGTTTATAAATGTAAACACGCCTTTAGATACACTATGAGAATCAGGTCTAGAATGAAGTAGCTCTGTCTATCAAGACTGGATTTTCTTTTCATTTTCAGTATTAAAACATTGTACATTAAGTAGGCTTGCTTGTAATCCTTGGATTATATTTGCTTTGTACTTAAATTTAAAAAATATAAGGTAGAAAGAGCATGGATTGTGGAAGCGAGCATTAATCGGTATAATATAAGAGGGCCCCTTAAGCCTACATTTGGGTTGTAAGTTCCAGGCACTGCCCCCAGTTCCTCTCAACAACACTAAGGGCAGGAACTCACAGTGAATCCATGGAATGTAAGAAAGAAAATAGCGTTTATATATTGGATAAAAGATTTTCTTTTTTCAAATGTAAACTTTTTTCTTATAATGAGTGAATAATTTGAAAAAATCATTGTTAAATAAACATCTTATCCGTTATATTTATATATGTTATCTATATTCCCTCTATTTAAAAAAAAATATCGAAATTAAACAATATGAACTACGAACCTACTTTTTATTACACATGTAAAGATCTTGAGTTCAAATATTTTATATTATGCTTTTTTTACAATCGTGGTGGCGTGTACTATTAAACAGTTGTGGATAGGATTCCGACTTCAGGGATGGACTATATTAATTACACTACCTACTTACCTTGCATGAGTTTAAAATATTTTTTCCGTAGTCAGACAGAAGCCACTTTTCAAGACATTCCGTTCTCCGATTTCGGCAAGAAGTAGACATATTGCGTAATAAAGTGGCGAAACTCAACGCCTAGCTTTGTATTACCAGAAAAGAAGAAAGAAAGTAACTTAAATTTAATTATCACGAAAAGTGGGAATCGAACCCATGACCAGTCGTTAGACAATGCTGCGACGTGCTACAATGACCTCATACTTACCGTCCAACATTTTAAATTATTTAATTTAAATTAAAATTATTATTAGTAGCAAGAACCTCTTAATCTTTTTACTTTGCACGTTAACTACAAACAAAACCATTTCACGAACAAAAGCTTCTGAAAGCAGTTGTGTATACAAATTATCATCCCATCTTGATTGACATCGCATGTCTTTCAGCATGGCCACCAAAATATTAATTAAATAGAACTAAGCTAAATGCCTCGAACCCCATACCATCAAGGTCGACGTTCAATGTCACCGTCCTGTCACGTAACCAAGCAGCGAGTGCCGCAGTCGAATGTTATATTAGTAACACAGTAGAGCATGTGTTGGCAACATTTTTTAATATATGCTTTAATTTTTTTTTATAGTTTCACTTTTTTTTTAAAGGCAGAGAAAATCTGGTGTTACAACACTGCGTTGTATGCTTTTTATCTGAATTTTAGATGATGCGTGTTGAATGCTGGAACTCAACGCTGCGCTTTGAACCAGAGCAGGAAAATGAAAATAATTTAAATCGAGTCGATACTCGAGTGGGAATCGAACCTACAATCGAAATGATAACGACAATTAGGACTAGGCGTAAAGAAAAGATATCATGTTATCTTATTACACAAGTCGCCATGATTATAATTTTGTTAAAATTTAAATAAACAAACATTAAATAAATTTAGTTAATGGCACACGACATGACCATTTCTTTTGAAATGACCAAAGTAACCCCTAAAAGCACGTGTTTTGTCTTAAAGTCCATATAAAAAATATGAGATGAATAAGAAAATGAATGACGCGGAAATAAATTCCTTATCGAAGACGACAGTAATCTTCTTGCAAAAGTTTCATTAAGGGAGTTGGGTTTCGCGTAAAAGGATTATTGTTTTTTCATTGGATTCATTTAGGTAACTCTTTTTAAATCGGATTAGAAATAATAAAGACAATTTGATTGTGTAATTTAGGTTTTTATACTTCACAAAATAAAAAATTAAGCCATTGTAGCAGTGGAAGAGCGTCTGGTTATAAGCGATCGGTTGTGGATTCGATTCTCACTTGAGGGAAGGATACGTCTCGAATTCGGACGGAAAGTGGCGGACAGAACTTAGTGTCCTAACACTAAGCTATCTCGGTGTAACTTTATGACAACGTGATCGCTTCGGCAGAATATACACTAATATGAGAACAATATATGGAAAATAATATTTTACTTGCTTGAAGTAATTTGTATAAGTACTGATATAGTGTATAATGCTAAGTAAAACAAGTACGTATTCATAATTTTTAAAATTAATTCGTTCTCTTTATTCAGTGTTAAAAAAATTCTCTTATATAAGTTATAAATCAGACGCTTATCATACTAAAACTAGCCAAACGTAAAGGAATCTAATATCATAAATCTAAAAACACTAAAAAAGGCTCATATTCTAACCAACTACCAACAGAAAATTTCATTGACATTCAAGAAAGTTTACCTACTCTTATTAAAACAGCTTCACGCATAGATAATATGAAAAATAATCTATGGCATCGCTACTATATAAGACACTCCGTTCGCCGCTTTCCGTCTAAATTTGAGACATTGCTCGTTAAGTCGCGGGGCTCAAAGCCGCGCTTTGTCTTTGTAATAACTATATATAAAAAAAAACTTATTATTTAATATTACTCAATTTTTATACAAATAATCCTTAAGAGTTATCGCCTGTTGTGGCGCAGAGGCACAAGCATGCGACTGTAAAAACGACAGGTTGTGGGTTCGATCCCCACTCCAGAAAATGGAATTTTTCATTTCCTGGGTTTGGTAATAAGGCAAAGCGAGGCGTTGAGACTACTCAGCACGCAATGCCTCAATTCAGCGGAAAGTGGGAAACGGAGTGTCTTAACACTAGGTTCTCTCTGCCTACCCTGTTATATGCGGGATACAGCGTAAAGCTATGAATTTATATATATAATCCTTAAAAATAAAAAAATAATTTTGACCTAACATATATTTGTAACGTAACTAGGTTATCGATTACTAATATTTTATTTAAAAACTGTTGATAACCACTGGCAAGGCGTTGTAAGCACGCAAACGTTCTGCAACGACTTTTCAGTTAAAACTACCGCGGGATCCGTCCTGGCCGCCTACTAATATATCTAATGTATGGATTTTCTTTATTTATTTTATATATATATATGTTAAATAAATAATATTATATATATATATAAAAATAAAAAAATATATATTGTATATACTAAAAAGTGTTAGTGTAGTGTAATGTTATTTAGAAGAGGAATATTTATAAATGGTAAGTCATAAAAAAAATATATTAAATATTAATATATTTACACCTGTCGTGGCGCAGAGGCACAAGTGTGAGAAACGCGACAGGTTGTGGGTTCGATTCACACTCCAGGAAATGTAAAAGTTTAGTATTTTCATTTCCTGGGTTTGATAACAAGACAAAGCGCGGCGTTGAGTTTCACCACTCTGCACGCAATGCGTCAATTTAGTGGAATGTGAGGGACGGAGTGTCTTAACACTAGGTTCTCAGGTCTCCCTCTGCGTACTCTGCTAAAAAATAAATAAATTTATATTTATATGAATATTATTTTTTACGATGTCATAATGGCACAGTAGATCAGCATCTACTACGTCTACGACTGTAAACGCGATTGGTTATAGGTTCAATTCCCACTCAGGGGGATGATTATATTTAAAGTATTTTCATTTGTCCGCTCTGGTAAGACAAAGCGCGGCGTTGAGTTACGCCATTTAACATGTAATGTCTTGAATTCGGGTGGAAAGCGGTGAACGGAGTGTCTTGACACTAGGTTCTCTCTGATTACCTTGCTATTCCGGATAGAGCCTGAAGCTGACGTCTTTTTTACTCCTTTATTAAAAATAATTTTCATATTTGAAACGGTCGTTTGTTGCGAATAGCTTAAATAGTTAGCAGTTTTGTCATTTGCGCTAAAATTAGGTTTTAAGTCTAGCAAGTTGAAAGTAATGGTTATAATTTTGTTTTTATTTTGTGTACTTTACTGTTTGGTTTTTTTAACTGACTTCCAAAAAAGAAGGTTCTCAGTTCGACTATATTTTTTTATGTGTAATAATGCATAGCTTTTTCATCTGATGTGGTCTCATTTAAATTTAGTTAAAACCCGAACAGTAATTTTTGAGTTATTAGTAATTGTTTGACATTTAAGTGCCTTTTTTGAAATCGATTTTCTTTTTTTTTGTTAAAATGTCAGTTATATATCGAGTTACTTGAACCTTCTGTTTTTTTCATATGCGAGGAATATTTGTAAATACATACGGGCATACACAAACCAGCGCGATCAATTATTATAACTTTAAAGAAAATACTAAACCAAAATAAAACACAAATGGTATTACAAAAACACTCTTTAACGAAAGCATTAAAAAACATTTTATTAGTCTCATAGCAAATTTATAAGAATAATTTAAATTACCGCAATGTTTCGAATTCAAGTGGAATGTTGAAAACGGAGTGTTTTAGCACTACATCTTAGCGGAAAGGTGAAAACTTAGCGTCTTAAGACTTGATTCTCTCTAATTACTTTTTTTAGTTTATGAGTGACATGGATACTATGGGGATAAATTGTAGCTTTTTCCCTGTGAGGGGACGGGGTTAGAATACAATTACCCTCCGCCGCTGGGCAGCGTCCCGTACGAGTCGAGTATCCCAGTAGTTTAGTGGTAGGAGGTTCGTCCTCCGTCTGGCTCGCGACCGCTATCATGTCAAAGACGAACCGCCAAATATCTTATGATGTGTTCCGGTTCGATCCTTTCCCTAAAATGTGATGGTTCCGATAGCGGACCACTACATTGTCCTCCCCTTCCATCTGTATTCTGTAGGTCGGCAACGCATATGCAACATCTCTAGTGTTGTAGATGTTCATGGGCAAAAGTAATCATTTACCATCAGGTGGTCCTTCTGCTCGTTTGCCATCCGTTATCCATAAAAAAAAAGCTTATCATTTTGATATAATACTGTAAAGTCTCTATCCGTTCAGTAGTTTTTACATAAAAGAGTAACAAACATCCAATCCTCACAAACTTTCTCATTTACACTATTAATATGATTGTAATTTCTATTTAAAATATAAAAGAAGAGAAGCTGTCTTTAATATAGTAAGGATTTTAACAAAAACCGTATTTATGTGTGTGTGTTTTATTACGTTGAATATTTATTATAGTTAATGAACTGAGTGCAATTCAGCGGTAGTTGAACTCAAGCATTAATTAAAAAGTAATCAAATGAATTCCTACCTAACTTCACGCTTTATCCCTAGCGGGGTAGTCGGAGAGAACAGAGCGCCAAACACTATGGTCAAAATTAATAAATATTATTTATTGAAAAATATTTTAGCTTCACGTTTTATCCCGCAATAGGGTAGACACAGAACGTAGTGTCAACAAACCTTGTATGCTGTTTTCTGATCGAACTCGAGGCATGGCGTAACTCAACGAATAATGGAAAAACGAAAAATGGAAATTGAACCCACAACCACAGCCTTTGCAGTCAGACCCCCCTTTGGACGAAAGCTTTTTTTTATTTTAAATTGTTTTTTTTTTAATTTTATGAAATACTTGCTTTATGCCATATAACAAGATAATTAGAGGAATCTAATTTCAAAACTCTCGGTTATCCGCTTTCTTTCAGGATTCGAACATAACTTGTTAACTTAAAAAAATATGCAAAAATTATGAAATAAATAAAATATATTTTTTATATCAATTAAGCATACACTCATTTATATATACATACGTGAAGCAAAAACTTTAGATCCCTTCTTACTAAAGTTACGTGGACGGAGGAGTTTGCAACTTGGTACACTTATAGTTTATATAGAGAATGAATGCTAATATTTTTTTAAATAATTTTTAAGCATTAAATTAAAAGATTGTGCACTGATTCGCTATATAAACTATAAGTGTGCCAAGTTTCATGCTCCTCCGTCCGTAATTTTCTTAAAAAAGGGTACAAAGTGTTTTCTTCACGTATTAATATAAAGACAAGTAAGAAACAAAACACCTAAAAACTACAAAACACACCTTTCCTAAATACCCGTACAAACACGTAAAGTGGTAGAATAGAAAAATGAGTTATTGCTTAATGACCGTTATTCTTCCACATGACTTCCTTATACGTAGGTGTCAATTGACGCTGCGGATATCGCGATAGTCCGAGAGACGACCGTCAAATATGTACTATTAACCCATTCTTTTTTTTTTAACTTTTCGCTGTATCCCAAATATAGCAGGATAGGCAGGGAACCTTATAACGTCGTGTTAAGACACTCCGGTCTCTTACAACAATTCCGTTCCCCACTTTCCGCCGAATTGAGGCATTGCGTGTTGAGTGGCGGAACTCAACGCCGCGCCTTGCCTTGTTACCAAAGCCAAGAAATGAAAATACTAAATTTTATATTTCCTGGAGTGGGAATCGAACCCACAACCTGTCACGTTTACAGTCGCACGCTTGTGCCTCTGCGCCACGACAGGCGTTTTATATATTACAATAAGTAGTTACAGCGACGTTATTGTACAAAATATAATTTTTATTTAATATTTTTTTCACTTTCATGTTTATTTTATGTTAGTACAAGAAAATCATGTCAGCTCATTTGAAGAATGTAGCAAATACATTGTTCTCTATGTAAAAGTTTTTACAGCTGCCTCCCCGATTACAACCTTAGGCGTTTAAATGGCTAGAGTAGATATGACCTTGGAGATATTACCATGTTACTGACATGGCATAATTCTCTTATAATAATAGATCGTAAAATATTAGGCAATTCATTTTTTATTAAGATTTTCACAATCAAATTACGACAAACAATAACAAAAAATGAAATTATTACGAATAACTCAAAAACTATACTTGTATTTATATCTTAACTGCAATGAGACCACATCAGAAACACTAGCTATCATATAAAAAGATAATAATCAAAATTGGTTCATCCAATAAAAAGCTATGAAGCATCACACAAAAAAAAATACAGTGATTGAGAACATCTTCCTTTTTGAAATCTAACCGACTTATAGAACGGCATTTAAAAAAAAAATTGAAAAGTATTTATTTTATTCAGTATTTATTTTTACTAGTGTCCCCGTAAATGCGTTAATAACGCATTGCGTAGTGACGTATATGTCACTTTATATAAACATGTATGTCAAACCATGGTAGTGTGTGCATTTATTTTGTTAATTTAATGTTTTTTTTTTGTTTTTTTTTATACCACGACGGTGGCAACAAGGTACACGGCTCACCTGATGGTAAGTGGTTACCGTGGCCTATGGACGCTTGCAATACCAGGGGCATCACTTACGCGCTGCCGACCCTTCAAAAACCTATTTATTCCCTTTTTGAAGAACCCCATATTGTAGCCCTCTGGGCAAACCTCGGCAGGGAGATCATTCCACAATTGGAGAGTCCGCGGAAGAAAGTTCCTTTGAAATCGAACTGTTCGGGACCATTTAGGCTCCAAAGTGTGAGCATGAACTCCCTGTCGATGGCGAGCATTAATGTATTTTTATGCATTATTTTTAGAAAATATAATCATTGTGCACTCCTTCGCTATATATAATTTATAAGTGTACCAAGTTTCATGCTCCTCCGTTCGCGTAATTTTCGTGAAAAGGGATCCAAAGTTTTTGCTTCACGTATTTATTTATTTTATTTGTGGTGCTGGAGGAGAATGTTGCGCACACCGTGGACAGCAAAGAGAACAAACACATCTATTCTCCATCACCTTAAGATCACAACAAGACTATCTACAACATTTTACCAAAAAGTACTGTCTTACTTTGGCCACATAGCACGGAAACAGCCGGATAGTTTTGATAAACTAATTATAATGGGCAAGTATGGAAAAGACCTAGGGGCCGAATACCTGCCCGATGGCTTAATACCGTAAGAAACATCTTAGGCATCCCGGTGACCGAAGCTCTAAGGAAAACGTCAGATAGAGTGGCATGGAAACAGCTTGTCAAAATGGCCACGACCGCATCTCAGAACGGGCACGACCTTCACAAATTAAGAGACCGACCAAGAAAAAGAAGAAGATTTATATACAGATTATGCCATTTGGATACTTACTAAATATCACTTAGAAAAAATCTATATTTTTAAACGACTTCAAAAATGAAATAGTTTACCAATTCGACTGCATTCTTTATGTGTGTTACTGCATAAAGTTTTACTGGATGAACCAATTTTTATGATTTAACAAATTATTTAAATTTAATAAAGATTTGACGAATAGTTTTTGAGCTATTCGTAATTATGTTACTTTATGTGAAGTCGGTTTCCTTTTTCCTGCCAAAATCATAATTATTATGTTATACTAAATTCAGAATCCCTAATCCTTAAAGCCTATATACAAGAAATTTAATAATATCTTACAACTATCTCGTTACATGATACGATTGCGAAACGACGACCTAAGGGACTAAATCCATTCGGCATCTAATTGAACTGATATTTTATACTTATGAAGGACTAGCTGTATACCGTGGCTTCTCTGACATTAAATTAAATTATTTTTTTAGTTTATCAAAAAATAAAATCTAGTGTTAAGACACTCCTTTCTCTATTTTTCACCCGAATTTGGAACCTCGCATGTCGACGGAAGTCTACACAGTGCCATGTTTTGCCAGAACGGAAGAATAAAAATAATATAAAAAAGCAACTACCCACTTTGTCTTGCATTGCAGGAAAGACAGAAAGATCCTAATGTCAAGACACACCTTTCGCTATTTTCTGCCCGAATTACAGTCATGGCGGGATAAGTGGCGGAATTTCGATGAGCCTTATCTTGTACCGTTGTTACCAGAGCGGGTTAATGAAAATAATTTAAATATAATCATTCCCCTGACTAGGAATCGAACCCACAATCACTCGCGCTTACAGTCACACGCTGTTCCACAACGATGGTTCAAAATAATATTAAAATGTATATTTTAAAGTTAAAAATAAACTTCTTTATGTTCAGGTTACATAAGATTCACTTCATAGTAAAAACCTTTGTTACAATAACCGTAACTCCTGGTCATACCGAGAACGTTTCTAATATAGCGTAATATATCTCACAGTACTAACAATATATAAAATTTTAAATGTCTTAGTGGCGCAGTGGGACAGCATAATAACTCTGACTAAGAATGCGATTAGTTCTGGGTTTGATTTCCATCCAAAATAATTACAATTTAGTTATTGTCTTATTTCCACTCCAGTAAAAGAAAGTGCGGTGTTAAGTTCCGCTACTTAATACGCATTGAACGAAATGAGTCAACGAACAGCCATAGAATTCTTATGTACTAGTGTCCCCGTAAATGTGTTAATTACGCATTGCATAGTGACGTATATGTCACTTTATATAAACATGGATGTCAAACCATGGTAGTGTGTGTAACATTAATTTTATTAATTTAATATATTTTTATGAATTATTTTTAGAAAATATAATCATTATGCACTCCTTCGCTATATAAACTATAAGTGTACCAAGTTTCATGCTCCTCCGTCCGCGTAAATTCCGTAAAAAGGCATCCAAAGCATTCCTTCACGTATTTATATATTGATATTTTAAATAGACCTAAAGAGAAAGGTAAAAGAAATACAAGGGTATATGACTTAAGGCGGTATCATAATCAGATCGATAGTAAAGGCCATCGTAACTGAAAACGCAATGCTTGTGGATTCAATCCCCATTGAGAATTATATATAATATTTTAAATATTTTTACTTTCGCACTTTTAAGTAAAAGAAAATTGAATTCCACTTCTCAACACATAGTTTTTTTGGATTTCGGTGGAAACCAGAGAACCGAGTATCTTAAGATTAGGTTCTTTATTCCTAGCCTGCTATGAGAAAAAAAGCTTGAAACAGTAAAAATTATCTTATAGAGAAAAGGAAAATGTTGAAAATGGAAGTTTTTTTAAATTCTTGACTTGCTATGTATACTTTAAATGGTCCGGGGAAAAAAATAACAAGTAAAAAACTTAATTTCATTAAATAATATATATATCAGATCGATAAGAGAGGCCATCGTGGCTCAGTGGAACAACGTTTGATTATATAAGCAATTGGTTGCGATTCAATTCTCATTGGAAGGATTATATTCAGTTCATGTTTATTTCTCAGACGTAAGACAAAGCGTGGTATTGAGTTCACATGCAATATATCTTGAATACAGGCGGAAAGCCGCAAACGAAGTGACTTGACACTCTTTTCTCTTTGACTATCCTTCTATGCGAAATCGATTGTAACTCCAACTTTTACTTACTTGCTAACCTCTATAATAAATTATTTATTATACATACATACATACATACAGACATACATACATACAGACATATATACATACATACGTACATACATACATAGCTTTACGCTGTATCCCGCATATAGCAGGGTAGGCAGAGGGAATATAGTGTTAAGACACTCCGTTCGCCACTTCGCTTTTTATTTATTTGAAAATTTGATTAATGTAATATTTTAGTACATTTTAACTTTAAAATATTTTCTAGTCACAGTCCATGTGATATACTACTTTAAAATTTTAAATCTATTGCAGCTATTAACTTCAGTTATCGTTGAACGGCATTGCTTCTACATAATATACGAGAATCGATCCTTAAATCGATAGTCATGAAAGTAAACTTGCTTCACACTTACCTTAGTAAGAAAGTAAAATGTGGGTTTATAAAAAAAAAATCTGTGATAAGACAAAGTGCGGCGTCGAATTACGCCACAAACGCAATTTTGAACAGTAAGTGAAAGTGGAAAATACACAAGTTTGACATTAGGTTCTCTTTGATAACCTTATTATCAATAATAATGGTCAACTCTGTTGACCTTGTAGTTGTAGACGTTCTATATATACATATATACATAGGTTCACGCTGTATCCCGTATATATCAGGGTAGGCAGAGGGAGCCTAGTGTTAAGACACTCTGTTCCCCACTTTCCGTCGAATTGAGGCATTGCGTGATGAGTTACCAAGCCCAGGAAATGAAAAATTCCATTTCCTGGAGTGGGGATCGAACCCACAACCTGTCGTGTTTACAGTCGCACTCCACCTCTGCGCCACGACAGGCATCAAACTTCACGTATCTTCTGGGTATAGCATATTGAACAGAGAGAATACTTTTAAAACACTCCGTTCTCCACTTTTCATCCAATTGTTATGTTATGTTGCGACACCCAACAAGTAATATCTCAAACATTGCTCGTTGGGTGTCGCAACATAACGCTGTGGTTTGTAAAAATATGATATTTTTTACTGCCTTGAAAATATTGTACTTCTGCTTTGAAAACGATAGTACTGTCGATACGCACACGTGTGAAATTGTTAAGTTAAGCAGACGGTAATATGGGTCGATATAACATTTACTTACATTGATATATAGATGCTATCGTGACACAGTGGGACAGCTCCCGACTGTAAGTGCGATTGGTTGTAGATTCGATTCCCAGTTAAAAAAATGAATTCATTTATTATTTACATTTCTCCACAGTGGTAAGACAAAGCGCGGCATTGAGTTCCATCCAAAGTCTTGAATTTGAACAGAGTGTCTTGACACTAAATACTCTCTGACTACTCTGCTGTAGGATGAAGCGTAAAGCAGATATGGAAATAGATACAAAATAGATACAAAAACTGCTAAAAAAAGCATAAAAAATAATATTTGTGCAATGATTTCAGGAAACAAAAAATAGAAGGACAAAGTTAATTTGTTTACAAATTTTGTTTTTCTTTCAAATTTATGACTCAGACGAGGGTCGAGAGGAAATGACAAACGGAAATTGAAAAAGTATAAGAAATTTTCTGTTTTTGCAGTTAATCCATCGCCTTTGGAATGACCTGCTACGGCTCGTTCCACAGCCTGCCCCCGTAGAAAATGATTCCTTGTTGGCCAACTTTATTTTTCTTCTTAATATGGTAAGTGAAACTTTGTTAGTACAACGATAGTTGTTATTTGAAACTCGATGTAACGAAAAAGCGACACTAAAATAAGACAAACATATGTAGATAAGAGTGAGATAGTACATATAACATTTATGTAGTATGAGTATTTGCAATTAATTATAAAATAATTATTATGGTATGGTTTTTTAATAAAATGTTTAGGAATAACCGCCTGTCGTGGCGCAGAGGCACAAGCGTGCGACTGTAAACGCGACAGGTTGTGGGTTTGATTCCCACTCCAGGAAATGTAAAATTTAGTATTTTCATTTCTTGGGTTTGGTAACAAGGCAAAGCGCAGCGTTGAGTTCCGACACTCAACACTCAATGCCTCAATTCGGCGGAAAGTGGAGAACGGAATTGTTGAAAGAGAATGGGGTGTCTTAACACTACGTTCTCTGGTTCCCTCTGCCTTCCCTGCTATATGCAGGTAACAGTGTGAAGTTAAAAAAAATAAACAAAAATAAAAAAAAAAGAATAACCACTAACTAGGTAAAAGTGAGACAGTATAATGTGTAAATAGAAATAAAATAAACAGATAGTCATAATGAAATATGAAAATCGCTTCTATCATGTATATGTTTTCTTAACTTGGTATTGAGTACTGCCATTTAACCCTTTAATGTCTTGAATCTGAGCGGAAAGAAGAAAGCGAAGTATCTTGACACGAAATTTTAATTTTATGTGGAAAAAGCGTGAAGCTCTTGTTATTGAAAATTAAAGAAAAAATACCCTGTATATAGAGATACATCTAAAACCTACTTTATTTCATTTATAAAAACAAACAACAAGGCAAAGCACAGCGTTGAGTTCCGCCACTCAGCACGCAATGCCTCAATTCGACCGAAAGTGGGGAACGGAGTGTCCTAACACTAGGTTCTATCTGCCTACCCTGCTATACGCGGGATACAGCTTGAAGCTATGTATGTATGTACTATATGTACAAAAACAAAACAAAAATACAAAATGAAATTGTTTTCTAAAAAAATATACAAACATTTTTGTTAGTAACTATTCCATCAATTAGTGTACCACAATGTTATTATTCACGTTATAGGTTTTGCAATATCTGCACTAAAAGCTCTTGTAAAAATAAATATTAATATTTGATCACGATTCAGTGGAGATTTCCATTTGGGGCCTAATTTTCAGTTGATTCTTTTTCGTGCGGCGTTGAGTTCCGCCACTCAACCCGTAATGTTTCGATTTCTGAGGTGTGGAAAAAAGCGTGAAGCTATAAAAAAAAGTATTGTTTTGAAACTGAAAAGTTGTTTTTGTAAAAAAATTATGAAAAAAATATATATTGTGTTGTCAGAAAATTCGATACTAAGAATTATTCAGTAGTAACTGAATAAATAAAATCAGATCCACGCTTTCTTTCTTCTTGAAGTGTAGTCAGATCTCTACACTGCTCTCCGCTTTCCGTCCGCCTCTTAATACCAAAACGGGAAACGAAAATAAGGTACCACTGAGGAAGTCCAAATCTATTTTTTAGTGAAAATGAGAGCCTTTAAAAATAATCTTTTTTATTCCTAAATATACGGATAAATTATACATTAAATAATATAAATATTTAGAAAAAAAAACTTGTCCTTGCATAACATATTTAGGGAGAATTCAGTGTCAAGACACTCCGCTTTCCATTTCACGCTCAAAACCGAAAAATTATGGCAAATAGTAAAAGATATTGCTTCTAAATCCTAATACAAAACACACAATATACAGTAGCTAAGTAAGCCTATCTATTGAAGGTCGGACATTAGATAGCTATCAGCGGTCATTTATTAACCGGCCACAACGCCGCTGTAATCGCCTAGCAAGATCCACGATAAGGGACCTTGAACTCGTCAATTTACATGTGAATAGGAAGGTGGGCTGTACACTTTTACTTTATTATATATGATATTTATGGTATATTTGAATGAAATTATTAGTATATTAATATGTATTATTATTTTAACTATAATATTTAATATTTTTATTTCCTGGGTCTGGTAACAAGGCAAAGCGCGGCGTTAGGTTCCGCCACTCAACACGCAATGCCTCAATCCGGAGGAAAGTGGGGAACAGAGTATCTTAACACTAGGTTCTCTGGTTCCCTCTGCCTATCCTGCTATATGCGGAATACACACACATGGATATTTTAAATATTAGAAAATAAGTACTCCGTGGTCACAAGTAGGTTAAGTAACTAATATAAATGTTCATCATCATCATCAAAGGGATTATAGCCGCAGGTGCTCCTTGACCTGGTTATTTTTTTCTCTATTATTCTGATCCAGGCTTTTCGTTCCAATTTATTACACCCAGAGTTCTCAGGTCTTGTTTAACTCCATCCAGCCATTTAAGTTTTACTTTGCCTTAGTTTCCTGATCCAAATGGTATACCATTAAGTCAGAATTTGGGTAACAATAACTGGTGATGAAAAAGAAAGGGTAAAAATATGAAATAACCGCAAAAAAGACAAATCTTTGAGTCTGCGAGGGAGTAACCTCTAGAACAACAGTAGTCCTAGAAGGACAGTAGTCATTGCAAAATGCTAGCATATGATTTCTTCAGTCTACACATGGGTTGCAAGTCTCAGACACTGGTCCTGGCTTAACTCCATAAAATGCTAAGGGGTTCCTTCATCTTCTCTTATTGGCGTGTTGCGATAAAATTTATGTTATAACAGTTGCATTATCTATATTAAACTTTTATAAAACCCATATTACGGTCAATGATTAATGGCGTACTGTCATAACGTTAACGGTTTTACTATGATCAGTCTTTACATTAAAGCATACTAACAACAAACTAGTTTTAAAAAAGAATCTAAAACACGCGCTTAAACCACCACCTTTGACCTATTAAATTATTTTGGAATGTTGTATAACCCAAAACTGTCAATAATATGAATTTAAATTTTCGTAATGTCGCCAAACAAAGACAGATGGCAATATTATTATATTGCCATCTGTCTTTGTTATATATGAAAAAAAATCTTCAAATGTGCCATAAAATTATTATACAATGAACTTATAATATTGTGTATTGGGCGTAACTCTACGCCGAGTTCACCAGACCCAAATAACTACATAATAAATATAATTATAAAATATATAGAAAAAAGACCATTTATTTCACATACATTTCTTGATTAGTTACATGTAAAGTGAAATCGAAAACAGCAAGGCAACAACTAATTTCTTACGAGCAAAGGTGAAGGTGAACTAATACCCATGAATCACGGTGATAAGAGATAAGCTGTAACACCCTTCAAGTTAAAGTAGATTAAACTTAGGATTTATGTAAATAAAATACATTGAATTGTATCTTTATTGCTATTTTGGGCTAATTTGTATGTTAAATGTTAACGCCTGTCGTGGCGTAGATAGGTTGACAGGCGTGACAAGTTGTGGGTTCGATTCCCACTCTAGGAAGTGGAATTTTTCATTTCCTGGGTTTGGTATCAAGGCAAAGCGCGAAATTGTGTTCCACTACTCAGCACTGCCTTTAATTCGGCGGAAAGTGGGGAACGGAGTGTCTTAACACTAGGTTCCCTCTGCCTACCCTGCTATACACAGGATACAGCGTCAAGCTATGTATGTTGTATGTTAAGTTGGTAATGGACTGGATTGTCATTACCTGACTTGTGAAACGAAAAATTCTCATTTTGACTGTTTTTATGTGTGTTACTGCAATAACTTTTTACAGGGTAAACCAATATCCTGATGTGGTCCCATTTATATTTATTTAAGATCTGACAAGTACTTTTTCAGTTATTAGTTATATTTGTGCTTATTAGTACGTGATATATTAATACGTGAAGCAAAAACTTTGTACCCCTTTTTACGAAAATTAAGCGGACGGAGAAACATGAAACTTGACACATTCATAGTTTAAATAGCGATAGAGTGCAGAATGATAATATCTGTTTAAAATAATGCATAAAAATATATTAAATTTATAAAATAAATGTTACACACACTACCTTGGTGCGATGTTTATATAAAATGACATATACGTTGCTGGGCAACGCGTTGTTAACACGTTAACGGGGAGATTAGTTTCATTTAAAATCAGTTGTTTCTTTTTTTTGTTAAAATCTTAAATATATATATTTTTTGCATTTTACCTTATTTATAATTCTCTTTTTCTGATGAATTAGCTGCCTACATACAATAATATGTTATACCTACGTATGTCCTCCATACAAAGTGGCATGTTCAAAAGCTATAACTAATCAGAGAGAATTGAGTGATATACACATGAATTCAAGAGTTCGAACCCACAACCCATCACAATTTACAATCAAATATCATGCCACTGTGCCATGATAGCTTCTATAGTATACCTATTCACTTGTCATAATCTCTACATCCATTACCACTGAGTTACATTAAGAGTTATGACATTCCCAACTTCCGTGCAGCGAAATTCGTTGAAAAGGACAAATAAAAAACATAATTCTAAATATAGCTCGCGTGCCAGTAATATAACAATCGATGACGGTACCTTGGCCCGGATTAACGTCATTTGTGATATGCAACTTTAAACAAATAACATGGACTAGTTCTTTATGACATCGGTTGGCTTAGAATTGTATTTCACCTACCTAACTTCACGCTTTATTCCTAGCGGGGTAGTTAGAGAGAACGGAGCGCCAAACGCTACGGTCCGTGTATACCTCTTTCACCTCGTTCACGGTCTTTAACCTCTTTATTCATGCCCGCCGGTGGGTCCTCATACTTTTTAAGCGACCTTCCTCTAGTATCATTGATACTGTGTTCTCGAAGGTCAACTGAGATCTCCCCCTACCTCTCTTGCCGCTCACCTTTGCTTCATATATCTTTCATCACTCATCCTCTCGACGTGCCCAAACCACCTAAGCACGTTCTTCTTTATTCTTACTGTAACATTCTCGCTTAATGTTATTCTATTTCACGCTTTACGCTTTATCCCGCATAGAGTGGGCAGAGAGAATATAGTATTAAGACACTCCATTTTTTACTTTTCGCTGTGATTTGACATCGCCTGTTGGTGAAATGGTGTCAAATTATGTTTTATCAAGAGAAGAAATGAAAATCATTTTCCGAGTGGGAATCGAATCCACAACCAGTTGCTGTTCCACTATACCCCGATGGTCATTGAATTTTATATTTAGTTTTTTAAACCTCAAAAAAGGAAGAGGTTCTCAATTTGACTGAAAGAAAACCGACTTCAAAGTGCTTGCACTAAAAAGTACAATTATTATCAACTAGTGCCCCCGTTAACGCGTTATCAACGCGTTGTCTTTAGTATTGTATATGTTTACTTTGTATAAACATGGATGTCGAACCATAGTAGTGTGTGTAACATTTTTTTTTATTAATTTAATATACTTTTTATGCATTATTTAAAAAAAATATTAGCATTCTGCACTCCTTCTCTATATAAACTATTAGTGTGCCAAGTTTCATGTTCCTCAGTCCTCGTAATTTTCGTAAAAAGGTATCCAAAGGTTTTGCTTCACCTATTTATATATAGATAACTCAAAGTTAATTGTCAGATCTTAACTAAATTTAAATAGGACTACATCAAAAGCACTAGCTATCATTTAAAAATAGAATTATCAAAATTAGTTCACCCTTTAAATGATGCGGTAAGGGATGAAAATACATTTTTTTTTAACTTCACGCTGTATCCCGCATATAGCGGGGTAGGCAGAGGGAACCAGAAAACCTAGTGTTTAGACACTCACATTCCCATTCCGTTCCCCACTTTCCGACAAATTGAGGCATTGCGTGTTGAGCCAAACCCAAGAAATAATAATACTAAATTTTACATTTTCTGGAGTGGGAATCGAACCCACAACCTGTCGCGCTTACAGTCGCACGCTTGTGCCTCTGCGCCACGACAAGCGTTAAAAAAAAACATACAAATTGAAAACTTCCTCCTTATTTTGAAATCGGTAACAAAGTATATACATATCTATCTTATAAAGCTATGAAACAATTTACAAATATGATTATAAAAGGACAAACGAATTAATCATTTTTATAATTCCAAGGTATAATATATTTAATACGAGCGCTGCAAGCAGACAGCTATGACAGCTCAAACTAGTGCACTTAAACACGCTATAGCTTAAAACTAATACCTTTGTAGGGTCACCACATTTTGAAATATTTAGGATTCAATAATTATAAATAAAGTTTATCATACATACATACACACATAGCTTCACGCTGTATCCCGCATTGTAGCAGGGTAGGCAGAGGGAACCTAGTGTTAAGACACTCCGTTCACCAATTTCCGCCGAATTGAGGCATTGCGTGCTGAGTGGCGGAACTCAATGCCGCGCTTTGCCTTGTTACCAAAGCCAGGAAATGAAAATATTAACATTTCCTGGAGTGGGAATCGAACCCACAACCTGTCGCGTTTACAGTTGCACGCTTGTGCCTCTGCGTTACGACAGGCGTTTTATTTTATTATCATATTTGAAATACATTTTATTTATTTAATATCTTTAAAATATGAAGCCTTTGTGACGCAGTGTGACGGTGTTGTTGAATTTGATTGTGAATTCGATTCTTATTCGGAAAAGATCGTTGATTTAAATCATGTTTGTTGATTGATTGATGGTTGATAGCCCAGATTTGGCGGTGGAAAGCGGCGAATGGAGTGTCTTAACAGCTAGGTTTTCTCTGCCTGCCCTACATTGTGGAATAAAGCGTGAAGCTCAATCTCGTTATGAAAATAACAATAAGAACTGATATTCTATGTATTTTGATAACTTCTATTACAATATACGACTAGAAATATATGAATATATTTTACATATTTGCCACATTGAATAAAAAATTCAGTATATGATTGATCATCAATATACATAAGCCTTATTTCCGTTACTGATTTAGTGACTAACAGACAGCTCAGGGCCATGACTGCATATATAGAGCAAAATTTTACTATATAGATTTTAGCATCTATATATAAATACGTGAAGCAAAAACTTTGGATGCCTTTTTACGAAAATTACGGGGACAAAATTTACATGAAATTTGGCACACGTATAGTTTATATAGAGAAGGAGTGCAGAGTGATAACGTTTTTTTTTTAAAACAGTGCGTAAAAAGTATATTAAATTAACAAAATAATTGTTACACACACTACCATGGTTTGACATCCATGTTTATATAAAGTGACATACACATTGCTTAAGTCAACGCGTTGTTAACGCGTCAAGAGGGGTGCTAGTAAGACAGAATTTTCTGAAATTCATTTGCTTTTATCGTATATATATTTACAATTCACTTAATTTCCAGCTCTAAGGGTAAGGAGAAGCTGAATCTAAGGAGGCTTGAGTTTTAGACCATTAGTTTCTTATATATATATATATATATATATATATATATATATATATATATATATTTTTTTTTTTTATATATATATATATATATATATATATATATATATATATATATATATGTATATGAAAGAAATAGGGCAAAAGGCAAACAACATAGCTAGCTTCACTTAGTTTACACATAAAGATCTTTGCACACCACGTTTATTTGATACGCTGTAGATGCGCGTGGAACGCTCAATAATCGCTAAACCAAAGTCATGTTGTCAATTTTTAACATAATTTTATATCTATATATCGCTATAAAAAAGGTTTAGGCTTAGGTGTTATGAAAAGAATGCAAATTGTACAATGACTAGCACTAGCAGCGAATAGACTAAATAAATAAAGTTATAAAATAATAATAGTGACTAGTGACGATACTTGTAGCATTTACATTAGTTGGTGACGAAAGGTTTATATTACGCGGTAATATATTTGCAACCATATACAAAGATACAACACACGTGAAAAATCTGCTAAATCGTGTTAGTAACGCGCAGAAAACGCGCTCTTCAACGTTCGCTAACGCATGAAAAGAACGTTGTGTGCAAAGACTCTAAAATAACAAGAATGCAAAATATTTCACTCACTCATTAAAATGTAAAGACATATTCCAGCATGAATAAACTTCCTACCAGTGCTACCGTGAAAGTATTCTATTTATGGAAACTATGAATAGAAATAATATACCTTTTTACTAAATTTGTACAGGAACTAATAAATTTGCGGATACCCTAGTATTAAGCTCACGCTATGTTGGCGAAATAACAAAATCATTGACGTCAAAGTTTACTTAGTTAGTAAACTTCAGTTTTTGAATAAATTTGAAATTTATATCTACTTTATGTGACACGTTTAGTTAAAGATAAGTAGAGCAAAATATTTTTTTATGATATGAACTGACTTTCGTTTCAAAAACGCAGCTTTACCCTTTAACGCATAGCAGGGTAATCAGAGAGAAATAAGTGTCAAGACACTCCGTTCGCCACTTTTGGTCCGAATTTGACACATTCCGTGTTAAGTAACAGAACACAACGCCGCGCTCTGAATTGTAATCGTACCCTCAAATGGGAATCGAAACCACAACCAACCCTATTTACACCTAGACACTGTTACCGCTGACCCCGATAACCTCTTTCGATTTAAATATTATTTTTTAGCACTCTTCATGATTGAAAAACATTTTTACAATAATAACAAACGGTTTTTTTTGGATAAAGATATATTTTTTTTGCAAAAAAGTAGGTTAGGTTAAAAACCAATTCCCGCTTCAACAATCAAAAAACAAAATTAAAATATCCAGTTAACGTATGACTTTTTCAAACACTCTGTCAATCACCGTGCGCAAAGGGTTAACTTATACAAAAAAATCTCCCGACGCAGTGGCGAAAAACATTTATGTATATAAAAATACAATATAGAAAAACTAGCGCCTGTCGTGGCGCAGAGGCACAAGCGTGCGACTGTAAACACGACAGGTTGTGGGTTCGATTCCAATTCCAAGAAATGTTAGTATTTTCATTTCCTGGGTTTGGTAACAAGGCAAAGCGCGGCGTTGAGTTCCGCCACTCAGCACGCAATGCCCCAATTTGGCGAAAAGTGGGGAACGGAATTATTGTAAGAGAACGGAGTGTCTTAACACTAGGTTCTCAGGTACTCTCTGCCTACCCTGCTATATGAGGGATATAGCGTGAAGATAAAAAAAAACTAGTAAAATCTTGTTTTCTATTACTTTTAGCCGACTCAAAAATATATATATGTCACCGCATATTTTTTTTACTGGCTGAATCTATTTTGATCATAACTATTTATTGTATGATAGCTACAGCTTCTAATGTGGTTTCATTTAAAATATGTTGGGATCAGACGTGTAGTTTTGAGTTGTAAATAATAATTGTAATTTTTGGTCATTTTATTTATTTCTTTTCATTTTTTGTGAAATATTTTTATTATTTTTTTCATTTCTTTACAGGCTATGCAATGATGTGACGTCGAAAAGGAATCATACGTTGAAACCAAGAGTCGTTCTACCGGAAAACTATGTCAAAGGTAAATATTTTATTATTACTAGAAGCCTCGTTGACGCGTTAATAACGTCGCCTTAGCAACGTGTATGTCATTTTATATAAAAGTGTACGACAAGCGCATGGTCTGTGTGTTATATGTATTTTATTAATTTCATAATGTTGACTTTCTTCATTTCTTCTTCATGTACACTATATGTATGTAAATTTTCATACTTCTCTGTCTGCAGAGTTTTTGTGACAGTGGTTATAGGCTTTTGCTTTCATCACAAATTAGGATTTATGGTTACAAATAAAAACAATTTTACAATTTTTTTTTTTGAAAATATGATGCACATAAAAAGTATAATTTTTACGAATATCTCAAAAACTACTGGAGCAATCTTAATTAAATTTAAATGAGACCACAATCAAATTAGTAACTATCATATAAAAAAAGAACAATCAAAATTGGTTCACCCAGTAAAAAGTTATGCGACAACACAAAAAAGTATAGTCGATTTGACAACCTCATCCTTTTTATAAAGCCGATTAAAAATACATATATATTGGCTCTGTTTTTTGTTTTTTAAAATTAAAAATATCATGCTATTGTTTTCTAGAAATAAAATAATAAATAAATTATTTACAGTTTCGAATAGAAATAATTTTACAAATAAAATTAGACTTCATTTCATATATGAAGTACATAATAGGAACATCTAACATCCAATGATCGCTGCTACAATTAGCCGAGTAATTACGCTTATTGCTAATGAACACAGAAATAGTACACTTTGTAGGGTAACTAAATAGCTATTTTAGTTTTTTAGCCAATTTCAAAAGGAGGTTAATTTTTTTTTAATAAAAACTTTTTTTTTAAATAACTGTGTAGAGGGCGAACTAATTTCGGTGATACTTTTTTATATGATAGCTAGTTCTTCTTTTGTAGCATTTAAATTTTGTTAAGATCCGACGAGATATTTTTTGAATTATTCGTAAAATATGAACCTTTTAGAGTATTTTCTTTGAAGTGGATTGATTATCTTTTTTTGTTTGAATCTTATTTATTGAATAATTCCGTAATATATTACGCAACGTTCCTTATTGGAGGAAATGTGGAGAAACTGGGTCTGGTAACAAGGCAAAGCGCGGCGTTGAGTTTCGTCACTCAGCACACAATGCCTCAATCCGGCAGGAAGTGGGAAACGGAAATGTTGAAAGAGAACGGAGTGTCTTAACACTAGGTGTTTTCGTTCCCTCTCTCTACCCTGCTATATGCGGGAAACATTGTGAAGCTAAAAAAGAAAAATACCATTGCCCCTAGGTATTACTCAGGTTCAGCTATCATTCTGTGAATCCATGAAATCATAAGGATTCTTGTCTTAGATATATTTGGTTACAAATATTTTCATTTCATTTTCTTTGCCAAAGCAAATATTCCTGTAAGTCTTTACGAAGTAAGCAATTATTTTTCAAACCCACAAGCTTATTTAATATTCCTTTGACAACATTTTATTATGAGATTTTCTTAAAATATCAGTTTTTCATTAATTCCAAATATCTTAGAACAAAAAATTCGTTATCATAACGTTTTTTTGTGTTGATATAAATATATTGTATAGAAATAGACTGCTATTTAATATGTACTGTGTATTATCTGCAGGTATATCGTAAAATTAATATTCTGGCGCCATTTATGTTAGATATAAATTGAATGTATTAAGGTTTCACCCTGTATCCCGCATATAGCGGGGTAGGCAGAGGGAACCAGAGAACCTAGTGTTAAGACACTCCATTCCCTTTAACATTTCCGTTCCCCATTTTCCGCCAAATTGAGGCATTGCGTGTTGAGTGGCGGAATTCAACGCCGCGCTTTGCCTTGTTACCAAACCCAAGAACAGTCGCACGCTTGTGCCTCTGCGCCACGACAGGCGTTAACTAAAGTAGATTTAGAAAATGTTTTTTATCCGACTCCAAAAATTACCTTAATTAACCGATTTTGATGGTTATTTTTGTATATGATAGCTAGTGCTATAGTGATAAAATTAAGATCTGGCGAGTAGTTTTTGAGTTATTCGTAACAATTTTTCTGTTTAGCATATTATTTGAAGTAAATTTTCTTTTTTTGTTAGTCTTAATTGTTATTGGATGAATTGATAATACATATAAATATTTTACTAATTTGCTCTTGTTGTGTTTATATAAAATCAACACGCAATATCTTTTATTTCTTTATCTTGGTAAGACAAAACGCGGCGTTGAGTTACGCCTTTAACACGCAATGTCTTGAATTCAGACGGAAAGTGAAGAATCTGGTGTCTTCATACTAGGATCTCTTTGAATACCCTGCTATTTTTTACATTTCTTTTGTAGTTTTTTTATTTTTTATTTTATATATTTCGACTACAAGTATATTAACCGATCTTGATGAAAAAAACTTATTTATATAGGTTCTTAACTAACGAACAAGACCAGCTGCGAATAATATACTTTATTTTAAAAGAACACAGCTGGCTTGTCAAATGTACATCGCAGTAATAAGTCAAGAGTATTATGAACAATAAAGAATAATGTGAAATGATACTGCTAAGAGTGTAATATGTAGAAAGGGATAAAGCTATAGACAGACCAACATGGCACAGTGGTAGGGTCAACTGTAAATGCGATTGTTGCGTGTTCATTTCTCACTTAGGGAATTTTTTTTAAAAAATATTAGCTTTAGGCTTCATTTCGCATAGCGAAGTCAGAGACGATCTAGTATCAAGACAATCCGTTTGATACATTGCGTGGTAAGAGGCGGAACGAGGTAATGAAAATAATTAGGGAATATTATATTTAAATAATTTTCATTTTAACGCCTGTCGTGGCGCAAAGGCACAAGCGTGCGACTGTAAACGCGACAGGTTGTGGGTGCGATTCCCACTCCCGGAAATGAAATTTTTCATTTCCTGAGTTTGGTAGCATGACAAAGCGCGGTGTTATGTTCCGCCACTCAGCACGTAAACGCACGGCGGAAAGTGGGGAACGGAGTGTCTTAACACTAGGTTCCCTCTGCCTAGCGTGAAGCTATGTATGTATGTATGTATGTAATTTTCATTTTATTTCATAAATATTTAGAAAATGATTGACCTCACACTAGATTTTATATGCTTTTTATGTTTCACTGGAAAGTAGATTTAACATTAATGAACCCTCTACTACCAGCTACGACCCACGAAAACCCTCTCAGCTAACATGAGATGCAACAGAATTGCTTACTACAACTCCTTGATGAGGTTATCTCTGCTTACCTTTAAATATAGATTTGCTTTTTTCCTTAGAAATGCGGCCTCCATCTCGGAAAGGTCAACCGGTGGTTGTCGAGTTCAGCATATACGTGGTCGATGTTAATTCAATCAATGTAGAAGATATGGATTTCAGGTAGGAGGAATAAAATATTTTTTTTTATTTTGTAACTTCATGGTATATACTGCATTGCGGTGTAGATAGGGAGAACTTAGTATTAAGGCTCACCATTTTCCTCCCTTCATTTTTTCAGATTTCCGAATCCAATTTGAAACATTGCGTGGTGAGTGGCATAGCTCAATGCCGCGCTTTGTATGACCAGAGAGGGGGAATAAAAATTTAAATATATGTAATATATGAGTGGGAATCGAAACCACAACCACTTGCGTTTACAGTCTGAACCTGTGTCGCTGCGCTGCTATGACCTCAGTTGGTTTTTTTTGTTAATTATAATTTATAATAATAATATTTAGTTCTCTTTGTCTACCCTGGTACAAGGGGAAATGCGTGAAACTTCTTGATATAACCAAAACCTAATAGTCATATAAATACACATAAAATAACTATTTAACACACAAACACATTTAATATTTTTATACATTGTACACAGAGTGGACATGTTTATAAGACAAACTTGGCGAGAGAGTAGACTGCAACTACCTGATGATATCTTCGAGGAAGGCGACGACCACGTGACCCTTCCCCCAGAGTTCTTCGACAACTTATGGCATCCTGACCCATATTTCCTTAATTCTAAAGTAACCGGTACAAAAACTTATAAATTATTTTATATTAAGTAATTTAATAAATATATGAAGCAAGGAAAATTTAAATATGCATATTTGAATTAAAAAAGTATGTGTGTGTACAATAAATAAACAATAGAAGTGAAACTTTATAAAAATAACTTTTTAAGAGAAAGAGTATCCAGGAGTAGTAAGATAATTGTAAGATTTATTATTTTTATTACTCAAACGCAATGTATTTTAAATTAGGCTAAAATAAGAGAGCAGAGTGTCTTCATACTAAAAACGAAATTTATGTCGAAATTTCTTTTCAAAATTTAAGTTAACAATACATACATACCTAGCTTCACGTTGTATCCCGCATATAGCAGGGTAGGCAGAGTGAACCTAGTGTTAAGACACTCCGCTCCCCACCCTCCGCCGAATTGAGGCATTGCGTAAATAAAAAATAAATTGTATTAATAGTTAAATTGTTCAACTAAGCTGAGATAAGAAATTATATATAAGTTTTTGATTTTAGGAGGAGCTTGCCACTTTTGTCATCAATCTGCTGGTACGATGTTTGCTCCTTTTAATATTTTGTTATTTCACGTTATTGGTGAAGCACTTACAAATTTTAACACATTCACCATAATACAAATTTTCTTTTAGAACTATTTTCATAATCAAGAAACTTAGAACCATTTCTATAATCAGTTATAATAAATATATAAAATGTTATAGTTTTATCAAAATTTAGTAATAGTTACGGCAATATTTTAGAACTATTTTCACAAATAATAACACTCAGCTTGGATGAACAAATTCACAAAATTGAAATATATCAAAAAATTCACTAATAAGCACATTTATGAACCCTAGCTATAAGCAAAAACAAAAAAAAATACCACTCCGGAAGTGGTAACGGAAGTGAAAACTTGAACAATTACTGTGTGTATTTTAAAAATCATCAGGAAATATTTAACTGTGCAGGAAATATATTTTTAACTACTCTTCTACAAAAAATATAAAAATTGTCTATGATGTGGTATCGGTTAGTGTTGGTTTATAACGCAAATTCAATAGCTTCTCATACCAAAAACATGCTCAACATGTAAAAAAGTTTTCACTTCAACCATATATGAGTAACAGACCTCAAAGCACTACAGAATTAAATTTATTACGAATAACTCAAAAACTACTTAACTAAACTAAATTTAAATAGAACCACATCAGAAGCACTAGCTATCATATAAAAAACCATAATCAAAATTGATTCACCCAGTAAAAGGTTATGAGGTAACATACCTAAGAAAAGTCTACTTAAGAACCTGATATTTCGAAATCGGTTACAAACATTACAACATAAATTAGCAGAACAATTAAAATTTTATCCAAAACAAAAAAAATACATACTTAAAATACATTTTCAAGCAAAAACTTTTTAAATTCCAGAAATCGCCGAATTAACGCACAAATTTTCATCGGTTACCCTATATAGAAACCAGACGGTCAGGTATGCGGCCCGTATGCACGCAATCATTGCTTGCCAGATGGAATTTCAACTTTACCCCATGGATATACAGTCGTGTCCAATTTATATAGAGAGTTGTAAGTTTGAACTAATTAACTAAATGGTAAATAGTGAGCTTTCTTAATAGCTTTAAGTCACGTCTGAATTTGGTTATGTTTTTATTTCGTTATGTGTTATTTAATAGTTTGAGTTCTATTGACGTTATAGTTATAGTTAAGAATTTAATTTAAAAAACTGATTTCAAAGAAAATGGGCTAAAAATTACTATATTAATATTACGAATAACTCAAAAATTAATTAGCTCTTTGATTTTCGCGATTATTACACATATTATGTTAAATGAAACTATTTTAACCGCGTATATTTTAGTATTCTTTTTTTTTCTTTTTCTTTTTTAACTTCACGGTGTATCCCGCATATAGCAGGGTAGGCAGAGGGAACCTGAGAACCTAGTATTAAGATACTCCTTTCTCTTTCAACAAATCCGTTCCCCACTTTCCGCCAGATTGAGGCATTGCGTGTTGAGTGGCGGAACTCAACGCCGCGCTTTGCCTTGTTATAAAACCCAGAAAATGAAAATACTTCATTTCCTGGAATGGGAATCGAACCCACAACCTGTCGCTTTACAGTCGCACACTTGTGCCTCTGCGCCACGACTAGCGTTAATAGGCGTTTTAGTACTCGGAAATACATTTTTGGAAACCCGACATTACGAACACTTTACAGTAATCCGTGGGCACAGATCTACTAGATAGGTGTCTAAAGTGTTAGCAACATCGAGTTTAACAACTAAAATATAAGCGATTAATCCGGTTAAAAAGTTTCATTTAACTCAAAAACTACTTGTCACAACTAATTTAAATTGTGTGTTACCAAAGTAGCTCTAGCTATCATATAAATAAAGAATCATCGAAATAAATTTATTTAATTTAGTTTAATTTAAAAAAATATATAATCTACTAGATATTAGATAAGTGAATAAAATTTTAAATCATTATAAACCAAGTCTTAATAAATTGAACATTACTAATTAGTTAAATTTTGTTATTTATACATATAACGCTTGCTAACTAAGTACTTTTGCTTGGCCTTCGAAAGCTGAAATTACTACATGCCAATATAAGGTCCTTGAGGAGTGTAAACCCTACGAGAGGAATTCTTGAAATCTCTATGAAAAATAGTATTTTAAGTTCAATAGTCGCGCAAACAACGTCGCAGGGTACAGCTAGTATATTATATCACACAATAAAGTATATTAGTGTCCTCGTTGACGCGTTAAAAACGGGTTGCCTAGCAACGTATATGTTACTTTATATAAACATGGATGTCAAACCATGTTAGTGAATGTAATATTTATTTTATTAATTTTATATATTTCTTTAAATATAAAAAAAGATATTATCATTCTGCACTCCTTCGCTATATAAACTATAAGTGTGCCAAGTTTCATGCTCCTCTGTCCGCGTAAATTTCGTAAAAAGGGGTGCAAAGTTTTTGCTTCACGTAATATAACACGTAATACATAGATATTTATAACTTTTTGTTTTTCCTTCAGTTTCTTACAGCAATCAAAAGGTAAGATTTCGATGGAGCGACGCGGGAGTGACGATCAATCCTGAACTAAAATTATTGCAATATCACATCGGCGAGCCGTTGCGCTTGGAAGAGACCAACGGATATATGATTGATAAAGATGGTAAATATTACATATATATTAAAAAAACAACTTTAGGTTTTACGGTGTTGAGTACCGCCTCTCAACGAGCAATGCCTCAATTCGGCGAGTGGGGAACGGATGTCTTAAGAGAACACTACACACCTAGTGTTAAGACACTCCATGGTAGAGAACAGAGTATCTCTACACTAAGTTCCCTCTACTGCCCTGCTATGATTTTTTTTTTTTTTAGTTCACGCTGTATCCCAGATATAGCAGGGTAGGCAGAGGGAACCAGAAAACCTAGTGTTAAGACACTCCATTCTCTTTTAACAATTCTGTTCCCCACTTTCCACCGAATTGAGGCATTGCGTGTTGAGTGGCGGAACTCAACCGCCGCGCTCTGCCTTGTTACCAAACCCAAGAAATGAAAATAATAAATTTTACATTTCCTGGAGTGGGAATCGAACCCACAACCTGTCGCGTTTACAGTCGCACGCTTGTGCCTCTGCGCCACGACAGGCTACAGGTAATAAATACAGGTAATAATCATCATTTTCGTTTAAATAATCATTTTCATTATTTTTCAGGTAACTACTCGAGACTCGTCGTCTACTTCAGATTCGAGCGTCAAATCGGCCATCATCTTATACAAACGTTTGCACCCTCCTCCTTAGTGGTTATGTTGTCATGGTTCAGCTTCTGGTTGGACCTAGATGCGATTCCCGGTCGAGTCACTCTGTTAGTGACTTGCATGTTGACACTGGTCACTATGTTCACTGGGCTAAGAGCTGATATACCACCTGTTGCTTATGTTAAGGTAATGTTTAAGTTTAAATCAAAGTTTACAATTAGCAATAAACTTCGAATTGACCTCGGTGGTTATGGTATTACCTCTGCAGAAAGTATCTATATAAGGGTTTCCTTACGATTAAAAAATATATATATTTAAGTTAAGTTAACCAATTAATATTGTGTTATTTTTTTTAGTCCTTTTCTCACTTATATCTATATGTATTCATATTTACAGGCACTAGATCTCTGGATGGCTGGTTGTATGATGTTCGTTTTCGCCGCGCTAGGAGAATTCGTTGTAGTCAAAGTTCTTGACAAACAATACCAAATGAATAAGTCTAAAGCTCAAGACTCTTTACCTAGGATTATACCAGTCGTAAGTTTGTATTGTTATTAATTAAAATTTTAATGAAAAAAAGAAAATCGACTTAAAAAAAATGCACTAAAAATAAAATTATTACGAATAACTCAGAAACTATTCGTTGTTTCTTATTTAAATTGGACCGCATCATAAAAACTAGCTATCATATAAAAAAAAAATCAATTATATTGGTTCACTCAGTAAAGAGACTATTGCGACTGTAAACGCGACAGGTAGTGGGTTCTATACCCACTCCAGGAAACGGATTTTTCCATTTCCTGGGTTTAATATTTATAACAAGGCAAAGCGCGGGGTTGAGGTCCGCCATTCAACACGCAATGCCTCAATTCGAAAGCGGGAAACGGAGTGTCTTGACACTAGGTTCCCTCTGCCTACCCTGCAATATGCGGGATACAGCGTGAAGCTATGTATGTAGCAAAACATGAAAAAATCCTATCGAATAGAGAACCTCCTTCTTTTTTAAACTTGGTTAAATGTACTAAACATTCAATTTTTCATAACTTTCAGCGTTTAAACGGTGAGAAAGGCTCATGTGGCACAGTAGCAGCGTGGGAAGGCAGTGGGGTTCGATGTCGTAAAGTGGACCTCACCTCCCCAACGTCCCCTGGAGCAACTACACCGGGTGTACATTCTGCCCCGGGCGCTCCCACACACTTAGTGGGGGTTGAAAGACGACAGAGTATATTACAAGTAAATAACCTTTTTTTTCATCCATAAGACACTCCGTTTTCTCTTTTCAGCATATTTAAATATATTGTATAAGGAAGTTAGGGTACTCAGAAATAACCTAGCGCTAAGACTTTCCGTTCCTCCATTTTAGCCTGATATTGAGATATTTTGCGTTAAATGGCGCAACTTAACGCCGCGCTTTATCTTACCGGAACAGAATGATCATAATTTAAATATAATAATTCCCTTAGAGTTAATCAAACCCACAAATAATTGTGTTTACTGTCAGACACTGTTCCACTGCGACATGACGTACCTGGACAATACAATTTATAATTCACGCTAGAACTTGTCTATCAATATTAAATTTAAGCCAATATTGATAATTATTTTTTATTTTATTATTTTTAGTATTGTAAATATAATGTATGTAGCAGACAAAGCGTGGCGTTGAGTTACGTTACTCAACACTATCTAAAAAATAAAATAAAAAATTCTATGGTATTATACTAGAAGTAGTAATAGTACTACAACTTAACTTCACGCTTTATCCCTAGCGGGATAGTCAGAGAGAACGGAGCTCTAAACGCTACGGTCCCTGCATACCTCTTTCGCCTCGTCCATGGTCATTAATCTCTTCATGCCTGCCCTCCAGAAGATCCTCACGTTATTTACGTGACCTTCCTCCAGTACCATTGATACTGTGATCTCGAAGGTCAACCGACGTCTCCCCCTACATCTCTTGCTGAAAATATTATATTTACATATTTTAACGTCTGTCGTGGCGCAGAGGCACATGCGTGCGACTGTAAATGCGACAGGTTGTGGGTTCGATCCCCACTCCAGGAAATGTAAAATGTAGTATTTTCATTTCTTGGGTTTGGTAACAAGGCAAAGCGCGGCGTTGAGTTCCGCCACTCAACACGCAATGCCTCAATTCGGCGGAAAGTGGGGAACGGAATCGTTGAAAGAGAATGGAGTGTCTTAACACTAGGTTCTCTCGTTCCCTCTGCCTACCCTGCTATATGCGCGATATAGCGTGAAGTTAAAAAAAAAACATATTTACCACGCATGACTCTTCCATGGAAAAATAACATAAACTTTTATAAAAATATCAAATAGAAAAAGTTACTGCTAACAATTTGACCTTTTCTGCAATGTATGGCTTATTAAATATACTTTTGACTTGGGTTTTCCTTTATATTCATTTTATGGGATATTCTGGTTGGATAACTTTTTTTAACTGATTCCATAAAATGAGGCGGTTCAATTCGATTGTATTTTTATCCACATTAGTATGCAGGGAAAGTGAAATATTATTTATTTATTTATTTTTTTAACTTTACACTGTATCCCGCATATAGCAAGGTAGGCAGAGGGAACCAGAGAACCTAGTGTTAAGACACTCCATTCTCTTTCAACAATTACGTTCCCCACTTTCCGCCGAATTGAGACATTACGTGTTGAGTGGCGGTTCTCAACGCCGCGCTTGCCTTGTTAAACCCAGGAAATGAAAAAATCCATTTCCTGGAGAGGTAATCGAACCCACAACCTGTCGCGTTTACAGTCGCACGCATGTGCCTCTGTGCCACGACATGTGTATTTATTGTATTTACGTTAATTATATTATTTTTTTTTTATAAATTATTATTATTATTACATATAAACTATATTTTACTTTATTTTGCTTTCTTTCAGGTAGCCTGGCTAGATGCAGACACTGGGCAGGAAAGGGTCCTATGGCGAGAAATAGATAAGCTATCTAGAGTAGTATTCCCCGCACTGTTTTTGCTTTTCGTTACAATGTACTGGCCTGTGTTACTGTTGAAAACGAAGGCTTCTTCATAACAATGTAGTATAAATAACTGTAAAAAATTATAAATGGTATGGAAAAATTAGTTTCTAATAGAACAAATGTTAGAATATGTGTAATTTTTAACCGACTTTTGTTGTTGAATAGTTTATTGTATTGCTTTTTTTTTTGAAAAAGAAGAAACCTTTAACAGCGCTGTGCACTTTTTGTGATGGGTAAAAATTTATAAACTCGCATCAGGTCACGTGACCCTTTTTTTTTTCTTTCCTTTTTTTTTTTGACGTGAGGAAATCCGTTACGGATACCAACCCGCGGGAACTCGAACCGGTACGTGGGACTCCGGACCGGCTGTAAAGAGGCCGTCCGTATACCCATTAAAACCTTTATAACGCTTCAACATATCTGTTGGCTGGGAAGTAGGCCGGCTCCCTGCCATCACCGGTTTACTTAGTAGCTACGGACCCTCACGGTGCACCTCCTCTACCGCCACTGGCCGAGGCCCACGGGAACTGCCCCAATCATCCGTGGAAAAGAACACGTGATCCTAATCAAAAATTCATAAGATGGTGGGTAAACAATTGTAATAGTTCTAAAGTATTAAAATTTTTATGTTATATAAATTATCATGGTAGTACGTTAGCGTAATAAACGAATGTAGTTCCCCACATAAATGATAATACTTTTTACTGATAATTAAAACAATTTGGGCAAAAATATTCCCTAACCATATCAAAATTAGGCAAACGGAGTGTAGGACGCCCTGTGACACGATGGGCAGACGATATAAAGAAGGTGGCTGGCAACGGATGGATGAGAGTTGCCCAGGACCGGGATGGTTGGCATTCTATGAGGGCGGCTTCAGCAGTGGACGGCTACAGGCTGAAAAAAAATCAAAATATCAAAAATGACTCCAGGAAATGTAAAATTTAGTATTTTCATTTTTGGGTTTGGTAACAAGGCAAAGGCTTAAAGGTTTGTAATACCTCAATTCGGCGGAAAGTGGGGAACGGAATTGTTGAAAGAGAATGGAGTGTCTTAACACTAGGTTCTCTGGTTCCCTCTGCCTACCTTGCTATATACGGGATACAGCGTGAAGTTAAAAAAAAAACAATGCTAATATTCAAGTTTTCACTTCTGCCGAATCTCCCGGAGTGCAACTCGCTGTTTTGTCCTCACCATCATGCTTTTCCTCGTATAGTTGGGTAGTTAGTGAACAGCATTTTGAACGCAATTCGATTCCCAATTGAGTGAATTATGATATTTAAATTATTTTCATTGTTTTGCTCTGATAATGCAGAACATTGCGCGGCGTTGATTTCCGTAAATAAACTAGTAGTTAAAATATAAAATATTTTATTAATATTTTGGGCGAAAAGAACAGCATGTCGGAATATTTTGACACTTGGACCCTCTATAACTACACTGTTATGCAGGAAAGAGTATGAAGCTGTGTTTCTTTTGAATCTCAATAAGATCTTGATTTCCCAGTAAATTGCATATTTTTTTTTTTTTTAAATGTCGGTTATTAATTAAAAAATAAATAAAAAAGGTGTGCCTAGATTGTATGTAGTAGAATATATACGTAATATTATATAAAAAAAATTGTAGATCTATAGAAGTGAAGCTAACATAAGGTCCATTAAATGCCTTATTTACTTTAGCTTTTAGATATATATTAAATTTAAAAAAAAATGTATATATAATAAAAAAAATTAAATGAGGCCATCGTGACGCAGTAGTATAATGCCTGTAAACACGATGGGTTTTGGGTTCGATTCATATTGGGGGGTTTAAGTTAAGTTTACATTTCATTTTTTTTTCATTTCTCAGCTCTGGTAATATGTCGTGCGGTATTGAGTTCCGCCTTTTGTAGTTGGTATTTCGGGCGGTAAGTGGTGAACGGAGAGTCTTAACACTAGGTTCTTTCTGATTTCCCTGCTGTGCTTTAATGGAGTAGAGCGTGAAACTGTTTACATATATACATAGCTTCACGCTGTATCCCGCATTTAGCAGAGTAGGCAGAGGGAACCTAGTGTTAAGACACTCCGTTCCCCACTTTCCGCCGAATTGAAGCATTGCGTGCTGAGTTGTTACCAAACCCAGGAAATGGAAAATTCCATTTCCTGGAGTGGGAATCGAACCCACAACCTGTCGCGTTTACAGTCGCACGCTGCCTCTGCGCCACGACAGGTGTTTACAAATTATTATAAAAGTGTATATATTATATGTAATATAGATAGATTATGTAGTGCAATATTTTTCTTTATTACGCTAGTTAGTTCCGGGTTCAAATTCAGTAAATGTTTAATTAAATTTAGTACAGAAGTACGTATAATTTTGAAAGATAATAATTTAGTGACTAATTTCTCCACTGTCTAAATTCTTAAAAAGAAATTTTCTAACGAATGTATTTTTTTTTATATAAGCTGGATTCAAACCCGCAACTTCAGTGAACTTCACTATAGTAATTCATTAAAAGAAAATTACATAAACTAAAAATAATATGCAGGATTAATTTTTGATGCACATTAAAAGGAATTAGTGTCCATCACGACTCCGTGGTATACTGTCTAATTTTGAATTAAATTGGTTGTGGATTCGATTCCTACTCAGGGAAATAATCAAATTTAAATTATTTATATATCCCTGCTCGCCACACAACACGTAATGTTCTGGTGGAGTTTTTTCTCACTGGCTACCCTGCTATGTGAAGCTGTTATAACAATAACTAAAAATCCTAAATTTCAAAGCTTTAGAAATTAAAAACGCACAGATTTTTCAATTAATTGAAAATATTATACGCACAATTTTTTTTATATGAATTTGTATGAAAATATGAACTTCTCATATAAATCAATCAATCAATCAATCAATCAATCAATCAATCAATCAATAAGTAATTAATAATATATATAGGGGCTATTCTCCGCCTTGGTGCTTTTTACGAATGACATAGTGGAGCTTTTTCAAAGTAACTTCAATATATGTATATATTTTCATTTCGTTTTTTAAGCGAATAGATCTTTTTATGGCTTAGATGTCATTAATTGACACTTTTGCTTAGTTTTTAAATATTAAAACAAATTAATATATTTAAGATTAAATTATGTAAAAATATTCATAAATATATGTATATTAAAAATATATACAACCTTATATATATTTAAGTATTCAGTATTATAGAAGCTTGAACCAATATTAAAATTATGATAAAAAAACACAATTCTTCATACACTATTTAGATTATCAGGCGTGAATAGGTTAATAAGTCGACGTGTATATGCAATATACACTTTTTAAAAAAAAATATTGACATAATTGCTTTACTTTTAAGGTGAATTAATGACTAAATCAAAATATTCAGCAAATATTAACACTTGAGTAAGAAAGCATTAAAATAATAAAATACAGAATTAACAAATAAAACAAAATATTAAAAATGTCTCTCTTGAAAACTATTTTCGATTTATTAACTTATTCACGCCTGGTACAGATATATTATGTATGTCTATATCTGTGGCGAGGGATGAAAATTTTAGTTAGGCAAGCCGGAATACCCTAAAAAAGGGTCATCACCAAAATTCGATAGTAAAATTACTAAATACCTTGAAATCTTATACCGGCTTCCCTAAATATATATCGGTTTCTCTAAATATAGATCGGCTTCTCTAAGAGCTAATACGCACTGTCGACTAGTTGCCGGCAACTCGGTCACCGGCGATCAAAACATAGGCAACTACGGCCAGAAGACCGAGCCGAGCGAAAAGATTTTACTAAAGCGAAGAAATTTTACTATCGAATTTTCGTGATGACCTTTTTATACTTAAGATGTCAGAGCTTGTTTTTCTTACAATTTTATACCTAATATTTTCCTTTCTTGACCTTGTTTTTTTGCAAACTCTATTACAAAAGCCGGTGGAACTCGCCTCGATGCGACGCCTCGTCACTGATATATATATATATATATATATATATATACCATAAATAACGCAATTTTCCATACATTAATTATATATAAATTTTAATGCAGCTTTAATTTATTGTGATAGCTCGTTATTGTATAGTATTAGAATAGAATA